>CAUYPK010098398.1:0-68799 GCA_963574355.1 Loris lydekkerianus | reverse complement strand
AAAAGGAGGTGGCCCCCGGCCCCATATGCCGGCGGTGGGGGGTTCAAACCCACCCCTGGCCATAAACTGAAAAAAAAAAAAAAAAAAAAAAGTTGGAGAATTCTATTAAAGGCTTTGTAAGTATAAGAAAAAAGTTAATTGAAAAATTCAGCTATTGAAATTGAAAACTAAGTGAAAATGTGGTGCTTATCTAGTATAACAATGGCAGGGTAAAGGTAACTCAGTAAAAGACCTCACCATATACATAAGAACTTTAAAATAATATGTAATCAAGGAAACGTCATGAACTTGTGATGTGTATACTATTTACAAAAAATAATGCTTAGATAAAAATTAATGAAGTGAGAGCATCACTTCATATCACACACCAAAATATATTTCAGGTAGATTAGATGACTCAGTGCAAAAAGCAAAGCCATAGAAATTTTTATCATAATTTTTTAGGCTTTCATTTTTGGCATATGATAAGCTGTCAGTTTTAGCTTCTGGTGGTGACAAATTCTTAGTATTGTGCTGAATTTGAGTTTAAAATAATTTTACTTTACTTTAACATTTAAAATCCTGCCATGTTGTAGAGCGTTTCCATTCCTCCTGAAGAGTCATAGAGAAATTATAAACAACACAAAGTTCATATTTTCTTTTGAGGCAGTAAATTGGAAGTTTCTCATTTTCTTTTAAAGTCAAACATAGCTTAAAGATGGAATGAGATCCTTTTTATCCTTCATGAACTGAAGTCAGGAAACGCTTCACCTGTGTATCCTTATACACAAAGTTCAAGTTGGTTGAGACCTTGAGACAATTCTTCTAATGCAGCAAACTGAGCCCTTTGTGAAACATGACTGTCTGCAGGACTAAGACTAGTAACTGTGGATAAGGGGATGGAGCCAGGGCCGCATGCTCCTGTTCACAGCTGTTCATACTGAAGCACCTGGACGTTCATCACTGTCCTTTCAGTGGCATAGTTTAATGTTTACTTTCACACATCTCATTTTTTCCATTTCTACTTGTGTTTCAGAACTTAAGAGGAAGAGAGGCCCGTAGTTTTATTTGTCATGATCCGAAGAGTTTTATATTTTAAAAAAATGTAAATAGAAGTTTGCTTTCCTATTTTTCCTTTTTGCCTTCTATTTTTTATTTAAAAGTATTTTATTAAAAACAAAATATAAATACGTAACTGTTCTCTTCTAGACTTCTAATCACCATTCATCCAAAATGTCACAATATTTTGAAAATTCTTTGCCAACTTATTAAAATTTGGGCAAGTATAAGTGAAGTTTACCATCTCCACCACTCTAAGTAGGATTAGGTATGTTCACATTGTTATGCAACCAATCTCTGTATTCAAACTCTGTACTCATAAACAACTCCTATTCCCCCACACTCCAGCCTTTCTCTTCTCATGAATGTGAGAATGGCAACTGTGTGCTCCTCTTGGAGTCTATTTCACGCCCTTTCAACTTTCCTAGCCCAGATCCACAGTTTCTCACCCCCTTCCCAGCTGTATCACCAGGCACCTCTGTCCTTGCAGTCTGTTTACAGCCATCCTTTCCACCCCTGAGTAAACTAGTGCTTCCACAGTCGCTAAATGTTACTGGAGGTTCCCCCACCCCCATACTGTATTTTAGAGTTGCCTTCTTCCCTTTTTCTTTCTTTGTACATCATACTTTAATTTTACAACTTAGGTCAATGTCTCCTCTTTAGTTGAATCTCCAGGACTGGAATTAACTTCTCCTCCCAATGTAGTTCTGTGTCGTTTTGCTCAAACCTTTGCTTTAACTCTTACTTCATTTTGTGGATAGCTAGATTCTTGTGCCTGCTTCTCTTTGTGTGTTTGTAAACTTTTTGAGGCCAAGCTTCACTCGTCTCTGGATTCACAAAGTATTCTCCTCACTATTGCTTTCTGTGGGGAATATGTAAATATACCTTCCTTGATTCAACAGGAACTGAGGTCATCATGGAAAATAAGACACACAGGCCTCTGACCATGCTGGACTCACTCTAGTGCAGGAGCCCAACAAAAAACAGAGCCAGCTGGAGAGAGTGACGGGCAGGAGTGCAGGCTTTGTTGGGACGTCCAGCTGGAAAGGCCCTGGCAGGACATAACTGAGGGTCTTAGAGCAGGACACCTTTTTCAATATTATATTGCATTTGACATATACAAAGTAATATAAGTTATTTACTGTCAGAACTAGGGTATTAATGCCTGACAAATTAATTATATGTTTCATAAAACTAATTTAGGAGCTTCTACAACCACTGAATTTTTTTTATCGAAAGCTCTAGAACTATTAGTGGAATTTAGCATTTGCCTATTTACTCAGAGTAAACATTTATTTTATGGTAAAAGGTAGACTATAAGGGCCAGCAAGCAAATAAAAATGGAAATTATTGAAGAAAGAATTTCTATGTTTTCAGTATTAGCTATGAGCTTTAAGAATTAAGTAATTTTTGACTCCTTTCTCTCATAACCTGACACTTCAATTTATTATTAATTCCCGCTGTCTCTATCCTCACATAGAGACATACCCACAGTCCGACCATTTCCTGTCACCTACGCATCATGAGAGAAGCTACTATTATCCTCACGTGGATGTTCACAGTCCTTCTTTGAGTCTGAGTACATGTTAACTCATTAGAGGAGTCTTTTCTGGTCACCTGCCACCTCCTATTCCCCTTCCCTGGCACTCCCTATCCCCTGCCTTCATTCTTTCTACTTGGCACCTCTCACCATCTGACCTCATACATACATGTGCGTGTGTGTACATATACGTGTCATATATAATAGCGTCGTCATTTCACGTGTTCATATGCAGTCGTGTGCCAGATGACAGTCTGGTCAATGGCAGACCATATATACAGTGTATTTTTGCTGTACCTTTTCTGTGTTTAGATGCACAAATACTTACCGTAGTGTTAAGGTCACCTATAGTAGTCAGTACTTGTGCAGGTCTGCAGCCCAGGGACACTACTCTGCACCACATGGCCCAGGTGTGCAGTAGCCTGTACCATCGAGGGGTGTGTGTCACTCTGTGATGCCTTTCTCACAATGGATCTCAGTTGTAAAGCACTGCGTGACTGTGTGCATGTGTGTGTGTGTGTGCGTGACCATGCATGTGTGACCATGTGTGTGTGACCATGCGTGTATGTGTGACCATGCATGTGTGACCATGTGTGTATGTGACCATGCATGTGTGACCATGCATGTGTGTGCATGACCATGTGTGTACACGTGACCGTGTGTGTGTGTGTGTGTGTGTGTGTGTGTATGTATGTATACACGCATGCGCACAAATGTTATTTGTTTATTGCCTACCTCTTACACATACCTATAAGGTCAATTTCAAGGTGACAAGGATTTTGTGTAATTTGTTCATGCTATATCCTCAGTACCTAGCATAGTCCCTGCATGTGGTAGGTATTCAGTAAGTATTTGTCTAATAAATAATGTGTAGCTATGTGTAGCTGTGAACCTATATGTTAGGAAATATCATTCCCCAACCCTTGTGCTTGGTGCTGCTTTCTGCCCAGGCACAGAACCTGCACTCAGGGCATTTGCAGTCCAGGAGAGACCTGACTAGCGCTGAGCCCACAGAGCTGTGTGGACCAAGTGCCTGTTTGGCCTTCCTCGCTCAGCTCCACCAGGAGCTGTTAGCATGACTGCTGTAAAAGTGTCCATCCTGCCATCTCTGAAAGGGTGTTTGTTGATGATGCACTTGTTAGTGAGTGTCCACTCACGGAGAAGGCAGCACTGCTCTGGGTGGTCAGCAAGAGCAACATGCCCTGGGTCCCATCTCTTCACTATTAAAATGAACCGTGAGAAAATAGAGAAAATAACGTATGTAAGACAGTCATAGTTAAAGCATTGCCTTGTTTTTTCAATAATAATTTACGGCTTATTGTTGTGCAGTACATTTCTCAATTTTCTCTACAATTCGTCAGCTAATTAGAAGTGACACATCATGTTCCCGATCATTGTAGGTTGTCATACATCTATACTGTGCACCAGGAACCACAAACAGAAACTGTGTTTGAGTTTGAACTCATTTAATTTGCTCAACCTATAATCGGGACTAATAGGAAATAAAGTGACCAAACACAGGTTGCCATCTGCTGGGATGCTAGGAGCCCTGGCCTGGGCGGTCAGCACCTCGAGGTCCTGAGAGATGGAGAGCTGGCAGCATCCCTCGTCGTATGACTCTGAAATGTCTTATAGCAGCAGAATCTAAAGTACAATTTCATATTGTCTTCTCTCCAAATAATTTTAGTCTTTTATGTTTATTTCAAAATTTTATTTCTTAACATTTTAATAGATACTAAATGATTTTAAATTCAACTTAAAATAAATGCCAGAAATTCTAAGAACAGAGAGTTCATCTTGTGTTGACTTTCCTGTTTAGTATGACTCATAAACTTATAACTTGATGTATATATTCTATTTTAGGAGGTGGGTTATATGTGGAAAACTTTCTGACTTTAGAATGTTCATTTAAGAAATTACTTCAGGGGCAATGCCTGTGGCTTGGTGGATAGGGCACCAGCCCCATATACTGAGCGTGGCAGGTTTGAACCTGGCCTCAGCCAAACTGCAGCAACAACAAAAAATAGCCAGGGGTTGTGGCGGACACCTATAGTCCCAGCTCCTCGGGAGGCTGAGGCACGAGAATCACCTAAGCCCAGGAGTTTGAGGTTGCTTTGAGCTGTGATGTCACAGTACTGTACCAAGGGTGATAAAATGAGACTCTGTCTCAAAAAAAAAAAAAAGGAAGAAAGAAAGTAATTACTTCCGAATTACATATATTTCTAAGTAAACTTTTTAAAAAGTATTACTTAAATACTCTGGTTTGTGTGCATAGTAGTTTGATAAATCTAAGAGAGTCAGATCCTTTCTCACATTTCAGACGCTGATATCTGGGGCTGTGGTAGAGCAGCTGGACTTCCTACGAATCAGCGACACAGAAGAGTGAGTCCCATTGCGTTCCTTAGTTATTATGTTTCTTACAGTTATATTAGAGGAACAGGAAATCTGAGACCTTTCCTTTTTATTTCCAGGCTTCCAGAATTTAAGAGTTTTGAGGAACTAGAACTTCCCAAACATTCGAAAGTCAAACGTCAAAGCAGCACCTCTGATGCTCCTCAGCTGGAGCAGCGCCCAGACATCAGCGCCACCGAGTGGAAAGACAAGCCCACCCACGAGGTTCTTCAGAAGCTGAGTGTGAGGAACTTACAATTCCCACATGTCCCTAAGTGAGGTTGCCAGAGCAGGACTTCCAGAGTCAGACCGTATGTCCTTTAGTCTTCTCAGAGAAGGCAGCAATCAATCTGGAGGCAGATGGCTGTCTGTACCAGGGAGTGGCGAGAGACTGTTCTCTTGGTCTGATGCCTGTGTGGATGTCTGGCGGGTGCTGTGGGGTGAGGATGAATGGGGTTCTCTCACGCCCGTTGTTCACATCTAATACTCATCTAAGTGTCTCCCTTGACTACATCCTTAGCACCCTCATATTTTACCTTTCCTAAAATTATTTACATTTTAAAAGAAGAAGGGCAGGGCTAGGATGTATACTGATTAGTAAAATGAAGCTGCAGCCACTGTGCCACCTCATTTGGGCCCCATGAACCTGAGCGCGAAAAAAGTGTTTTTTCAATGAAAAGTGTTTTTCAACTTTTTTGTTGTTGTTGTTGTTGTTGTTTTTCAACTTTTTTATCTCATGGCACATTTGAACCTACAGTTAAACTTCCACAGCACACTTAAATTATGTTGATTAATAAATAGAGTAAAAAAAAGAATATACTTATTATGCTTTGAAATAATTTTGAAAACAATTTAATTAATGAATTTAAAAGTTTTGGCGCCACATCTCAGTTCTCACAGCACACTGATGTGCCGCACAGCACACCTGTTGAAAACCACTTGCTGTGGACCAAACATACAGCTTTCCAGGCATCATTCATCTCTGTTATTGGTCAATACGATATAGATCCCTATAAGCTTGAAATATGATATAACAGGCTTAAGCCCATAGTACAAGACCCAAAATAGAATCAATACTCTGCACATGTTCTGTCCAATTATCCATCTCTCCACAGCTGGCTGATAGGAACATGGCCTTCCATTAACAAGTCAGTAGAACAAGGCACAGATCACATGAACTGGCCAAGTCTCTCAGACAGCAGCAGAGTCAATGCTTATAGACTGTATTTTTTATCCATTGCTTATCTTGTTTTGGGGGGAAACGTGATTATTAAATCCTGTCTCCAAGACATGTGGGCTAAATAGCTGTACAAAGCCACCTTATGCTTGGTGTTATTTTGTTATCCCTTAATTCCATAGCAGAGTGTTTCTTCTCTGTATCCAGTGTCTCTGTCTACTTTCTAAGGATGTAGCACGTCTCCCCTCCTCCCCCTGAGAGTCTAGGTTCTGTGGTCAGCTACCCCTGTAGTAACTCTCACATCTATTTCACTCCAGCTCCTCACAGTGATTTACATTTTCAGGACTGCAGTAGTCTTGCCAGCCAAGCCATCCTTCTGGGTATACTGCTCAAAAGAGAAGGCCCCAACTTCATCACACAGGAAGGTAAGAGTACGTATCTAGAAGAACATTTTAAATGATAGGACCTCTCTATTCTTTAAGATGTATCACATATGCATTAAAAAGCTTCATTAAGATGTTACAAGTATTTCCTCCTTCATTAAACCTTTTTCTTCCACTTTTGAATGTAAAGTGTTCATTCATGCCCCTACAGTGGGCACGACTGATGGGTGAACGCGTAAGTGGCCCTCATGCAGAAATGCCTGACCACTTCTCTGATTGTGGACAGTTTGGAGTGTGGATTCTTCTGCCTGTGACTGTTTGCCTTGGATGAATTCCAGATTGTTTATTGACAGTTTGTTTCCAGCTTTATTTTCTATACTTTTTCAAGAATAATACTGAATTGTTATGTTTATAAAAATTAGCTTCTGTATAATCTGTAGCAGCCATTTGGAATAGAACAGGCATTTGATAGAATTGTGCTTTGAAGATGGTTAATAGAAATACATGGTTTCTAATCATGTCTATGTCCCTCTCTATTAAAGATGAAGCCTTTATCCCCCAAATTCACACTTTTATGTTGACTCAGAACTTTAAGGACTCCTTGAGTTCTACATCGTAGTCTGCTTCTGGCATTTTGTAACACATAATACATACAGTATTATGCACACATGTGTATACACTACATACATACATAATACAGAGTGTGTAAAGTCAAGCTACTCCAAGTGTCTTGGCTCATCTGAAAAATACTCTGTTCAGAGGTGCATGTGGACTTGGTTAGAATTGAAAATTAAATAAGAACCCTAAACAGCAGTGTAATTAATAATATTGATACTGGGGTGGCGCCTGTGGCTCAGTGAGTAGGGCGCCGGCCCCATATACCGAGGGTGGTGGGTTCAAACCCAGCCCTGGCCGAACTGCAACAAAAAAATAGCTGGGCATTGTGGCGGGCGCCTGTGGTCCCAGCTGCTGCAGAGGCTGAGGCAGGAGAATCGCGGAAGCCCAAGAACTGGAGGTTGCTATGAGTCCTGTGACATCACGGCACTTCACCGAGAGCGGTAAAGTGAGACTCTGTCTCTACAAAAAAAAAAAAATAATAATAATAATAATATTGATACTGAATAATAATGAACTGAAAATAATTATGTATTCAATGAGGGCTACTTAGTTTTTGTATTATTGTAGCTGAGAAATAACTTTCTTAAGTATTATACATGTAAATTGAATAATCCTAAATTCTTAGCTTGTTAAAGGCAGAAGAACTTAAAACAAATTTCAAACACAATCCCTTATGTTTCTAAATAGTCTCAGAACCATAAGTATAAGCAAAATCTCAGATTTGAACTTTGGTTAAAATAATAGGATTTCTAAAAATTGAACATTTCATTAGAAGTCTATTGTAGACTCAAGAATGGCTATTTTAGTAGTGCTTTTAAATAAAACAAAATTTATATGAAATAGTTTAAAATGAAAATGTTGAAAGTTGGCACCCGTAGCACAGTGTTTACAGTGCCAGCCACGTACATGAAGGGTGGTGGGTTTGAACCCAGCCCTGGGCCAGCGAAACAACTGCAACAAAAAAATAGCCAGACGTGGTGGCAGGCACCTGTAGTTCCAGCTACTTGGGAGGCTAAGGCAAGAGAATTGCTTAAGCCCAAGAGTTGGAGGTTGCTGTAAGCTGTGACGCCTGGGCACTCCATAGAGGGTAACATAGTGAGACTCTATCTCCAAAAAGAAGAAAAAGAAAATGTTGAGGGAATTATATTTAAAACTAGTTTTGTGAACTTGAGAATAATATTCATCTTTTACTTATATATTTATTTTAAAAATATATTGACTTATGTATTTTACATATATATATTTTGAATATTTTGAATCTATAAAACTTTATGCTACATTGAAGATTATAAACATCTGCAGAATCTGAATATAATATTGCCTAATTTGTTGTAAGGCCATAAAAGTAAGTTTAGGGTGAAATGTTACTGTTCTTTTATCTCTGTTTCCTTTTTGGTCCTCTTTCTTGTCACATTGTTGATTTACTAACAAAACCAGTTATAAGGCCAGACCACATACAATTTGTAGCCAAAGAATGTAGACTTAGACTGGTGGTGTCTTCTGAGCTTTCGCCTATGTCAGAAAGGTAATAATCATGTGCACACAATGGGACCCTCAATAAGGTTTATTGACCAAATCCAAGAAGAGTCATATCAGTTCAAAGTGTACAGTATTTGTTCAGTTTGCTAATGATTTCACTATATTCTGGTTTTTCTGTTTTCTACGGTAGATTAAAATAACATTTGTACTTGTAAAAGCGCAGATTGCATGTTAATTAAGAAAACAGTTGAATTTTACGAAATAAAATACCAAACTCATATACTCAGACTAAATAATAACAAGTGCTAGAGACGTTCATACTATGTATATGGGTTATGTATCAGATAGTTGAGAACATTAATGGGTCTATCAGTTCTACTGGAACACAATGAAAATTCAAGAGTGTTTTTTTAAAGCAATAAATGTTATGCATTTAATTAAAAGCTTTCTTCAACAAAGACTCTATTATCCAATGTCTAGGTACCGTTTCTGATCACATTGAGAGAGTCTATAGAAGAGCTGGCAGCAAAAAACTTTGGTTTGTATTAGTGTCCTTGTCATTATGTTTTATTTTTATGTTATCATGTATTTTGGTTTAAAGATCATGGACCAGTCTTAAAGACGGTTCTTCATTCTAAATTTTACTTTTGAACTCTGAGGTTACAGCACCGTGACTCTGTCTACTTTCTAAGGATGTAGCATGTCTCCCCCCAGAAGAGTCTAGGAATGATATGCCAAAGGCTTGCCCCTCCTCCGTCCCAACAAGATGTGGAGCTCGAGTTTGTATTTAGGAAACCTTTTCTGTTATCATAGAAGACCATGGGAAACAGACACAAGCAAAATTAATATACATAGAAGGTTGTTCTTTTATCACTTAAGTTGAATAAATCACAATGATTATAGTTGTTTCGTAAAAAAAAAATTACTTTGTTATATATAGGTACTCTTTTCCCAGCATTTTTAAAAGTGAATAAGTTTAGATAAAATTGTTTAAAATCACAATGGGATAGCAAAGCCTAAATGCACAGCCCTCTGTATTCTGATATGATTCTAACAGATTTACTAACAAAATCTAAAAGATTTTGAAAGTAAGTGTGTTTTTTAAGTGACTTGTTATCTAATTTTTTTTAAGAGTCTCAAGGATTCCCTGAGATACTCCCATAACCTCAGTAAGCCTCCACTAATCCCTAAAGTAGGGGTATTAGACAAAATGAACTCTATTTTTATGGTAAATATACCATTCCTACCCAGAAGAAATAATGAAATAATCATATGGTTAAATCTCTCAAATTTTCATTGTAGAGTCTCAAGACAGTAACGCATGCGAGCTGTTTAGCCAGTACGTTTCAAATGTAGTCTGTAGGCTTACTTTTGGCTAAACAAACCTGTTTTTGCCTTATTTATTATACTTGCATTTTAGATAATTCATTAACTAGCAAACTGTTATGTTTAAAAGTACAAACTCCTGGAAGTTTTATTTACTCATTTTCCCTTCTGTGGCTTTTCTACTGACATACCCAGGTTGGCGGTACGCTACGGGGCTGCATTTACCCAGAAATTTTCTTCCTCTATAGCCCCACACATTACTACTTTTCTGGTACATGGGAAACAGGTAACATGCACAGAATTTGGAAACTCAAGCTGCTTGAAACGTGTGGGCTTCTTTGCACTCTGAGGGTTAAACATGTCTTTTTGTCTTCCAGCGTGTGGGTGAAAGCTGCTTTAGAATTAGGAAGTGTTTGTTCCACTAACTTTATCAGTTATTGACTTAATTTTCTTCTAGTCCATCTATGTTGAGATTAAGGAATATAAATGCATTTTATAGGTCAGTGTCTATGGACATCTTGAAATACAAAATATAACAGCTAGTATCAAACCTACATTTTTATTTATTTTCTGCTTATAGAAGTTCCACATGAATTTTTACTTTTGAGGGAAAAACTGTCTTCAGCATTGCCTGTGCCGTGCTTACAAAGATCAGTTCTCTACATTCTGAAGCTTCCTCAGTGATGTGGAAATAGCCGTGTGGATTCCTCCCCCAACATTCTGGTTTATCAAGAAAAAAAGAGTGCTGGTATTTCATTGTAGCACTTTCTAAAATATAGTGCAGAGTAAATTCTCTAATCCAAGAATTTGGTTCGTAGGCACCAACAGAAAGATGATTTAAAGTGGTCATAAGAATGGGTCACATGTAACTTTAATAATGAATTTGTTAATGCAAAATCAGAATACCCCCCCTATATTCTCCCCACACATCCCCCTCCTCAATCAAAGGGCCTGTTAGGCTCCCTTTTCTTTCTTTTTCAATTGACAGTGGTACCAACAACGCTGTGGCACAGCCTTGCAGCAGAGGTGGAGATGAGGGCTTCCTCCCTGCCTCTGATTGGTCCTGCAGTCTGGGAAATTTTAGCTGTAGGCTCGGTGTTGCCTCCAGACACTTGGGTGGAGACCTACTGTGTATATTTCTAAAGCTCCCCAGTCAGGGCCCCATTAATTCTTCATCTTCTAGTGTTGTGAACGTCTGGCCTGCTCTCTTCTTTGCCCCCAGGTCGGTTGTGCGCCGTGCAGCGAGTCTTTTAACTAAAGTAGTGGACAGCCTGGCCCCATCCATTACTAATGTTTTAGTGCAGGGCAAACAGGTAAGTCTCTGCTTTTCAGATACTTATTTAGTCACAGTTGCAATGTTTTCTGGGTTAATTTCCCATCTGGGGGGCCTCAGTGCTATAGGCCCTTCACAAGAGAATAGTGCCCCAGGCACCCCACAAAAGACTCCTTCTCCAAGCAAAATCTAGTCTGAGAGATGCACAGTTATTAAATGGCCGTCCCTTTTTCCTACTGCACCTCAGACTATATTTTCCAACTCCTGTGTTAACTTGTGATTAGTGTAGATGCTGGTGTAGAGAATGGGGTGGTAACTACTGAAGCATCCAGACAGGTTCAGGACAGATGGAGCAAGGGCAGGTGAATAGCAAAGGGCACTTTCCCCTCCTGCCCCGCAGAGTGGCACTGGTGTTCAGGCGGGCTGGGGTCTGCATGCCAGGGCCGCTCCCTAGACCCTCCCCATTCACCGGGGCCAGTCACCAGCTCCTCACAGGGCCGTCTCCAGTTAGCAGGGGGTTCTCCTGATGGGCTGTGATACTTCACTCAGTCTGCCTAGGATCCCAGCTCATCTGAAAGTACATCTCTCACCTCGTGGTAGGCTGTGAGCCCCCAGAGGTCAGAGCCTGAGTCTTGCTCAGTTTGCTTCCCAGCGTGCCCAGCGTGGAGCCCGACTTGGACACTCGGTGGGTGTGGGTTGAACTGAGCTGGTGCATGTGGGCGTGTGCAGTGGGATGTGGCTGTTTTGTGTTGTATAAGCTTTAATTATATGGCTGAATCATTCTTTGATTAAGAGTGAAAACCCGGGTTTTTTCCTTTCTCTTCTTTGGGAATATATGTGCTTTCTTGCGTTTTCCTGGTAGTTGATATAGAGATATAATAAGCCTTCATAAGGTGAAGTTCTTTAACTTTCTTTAATAGAATCAACCCATTGTTCAGATTTTGGGGCTCTTAATCCATTAAGATTCAAATTATTTTATCCTGACCACTAGCTTTTGAAATGAAAAATAAGCTATTTTTTTCTGTAGTATTTAAAGACAATTAAAAATAATTATAATAATAATAAACTCTTGAGAAAAGGTTAAGTCATTTTTCATGTATGTTATTTTCTCTGCTTTCTCCAAATTGTTGAGAGGTAGAATTTTCATCCTTATTTATCAGCTAAAAACAGACCGAAAAACAGGAAGTAACTTACCTGGTGCTTTTCCTCACTAGAATTCTCACCTCTAGCCATGGAGTCTTATATTTTTGCCCTAGACCAAGCTACCTCTAAAAGAAAGTTAAACAGGCTTTGGGAAGCTATTTTTCCTTGGATTTTATGTCCCAGGCAGGGGTGTCCAAGCTGTGACCCACAGGCCACATGCTGATTTTCTGAGGACTTTTTCTGCTTATCTATACATATCATGAAGTATGTGCACATTTCATGAAATCGGCTTTCATTCATATTTGTGTATTTAATGTTGGCCCAAGACAATTCTTATTCTTCTAATATGCAGCAGAGAAAAAGAAGGTTGGACTCCCCTTTGTTGTGTTTCTGAAATACAGTTAATTCTACTGTGTATGAAAATTGAAAAGGTTTTGGAGACCTTCAAGGTCACTGGCACCTGACACTAGAAGCAAAGGTGGTTTAGCGTTGGTCACATCCTTTCTGTACAGTACCTAGAGGGGGCTGCAGCCTGTGGGTCTGAGACCCTGCTCCCACACCCTGGAAGCTTCAGAGCCTGTTCTGAAGCTGTGCTTGGACCATTGCCCTTCAGACTAGCATGTCTCCTAGGGTGCTCGTCACGGACAGAGCCTGGGAGGCCAGAAGCTCAGCTTTGTGACCAAGTACACAAAGTCCATTCATTGGCAGCATCTTACCTTTTTACAAAAAAGAAATGAAAATGGAACATTCAGAGTTTGCATTTGCACAGTTATGAAATGCTGCCCTGGAAACTCAAGTGATACTGTTTCTGCAAAGTACACTCAAACCCACCTCAAGCTTTCTGGACTGAAAGAGTGGTTTAGTTGTCATAGATCTCAGAGGCAAGGATGTGCCTTCTGTTTGTTTTCTTCTTTACATGGTGACATTTTAATAAAAGCAGCCACACTCATGCTAACTACTCCGTGCCACTTGTGATCCAATAAACCAGCAGTTTTCAGTTTTCACCCCGTGTTCGTTCTTTCCCCTCATTTCTGAAAGCACAATCCCTTTCATATGCTGTTCTTCTTACTGCCACTTCATTATGCACTGCACATAGATGGAAATGGGGAGTGAAGAGGTAGGATGGGCTGCAGAGCCCTTGAGGAAACAGAACTCGAGGGATCTAGCGGACAGAGAAACCAGAGAACTCTTGCCGACTGCAGCCGCTTTCGGCTCTGAGCTCTCTGCACCATCTCCCTCGTGCTCTGTGCTGTCCCCGCTGACGGGCAGCCTTGTACACTCCCCTCCGCAGTGAGAGATCTTTCCCCACGTATATTAACCCTCACTGGGTGCCTCACATCATGCCAGGAAAAGTGAGGGCCGCACAAGAACTAAGGGACCTCACCTTTAAAAAGGTTACCACATTGCTAAAAAGCAAAATGTTCTGCCTGAGAAACTATAAAAAAACAAAAAGTGTCTCTCAAATACCAAATTGTGTAGATTGTGCAGTAAAGTAAAGCTATTCAGAGTATTCTGGTTTCTCTAGGGAGTTTCCAGGACTAAAGTAATTCAGAATAATTTTATCTTAATTGTTATTTATAGTCCTTCCCTGCTTTTATACACTCAGCCCTACTCCCCTGACTGGGACCTTATATCTTAGACTAGACTTTGAACCATCACGAATTCCAGTGGGAGTCATGCTATGAAAGCCATTTTAATAAATAGCAGGAAAGTTATTCTACCTAATTCCCTAGCTTATGTAGAGTAATTTCAGCCTGCCAGTCATCCTGAGCCTTGGTTTTTGTTTTTTTTTTTAATCTTTTAGTAGCTAGATTTTTACAATAAAATTCTGCCACTCATAGGTAACTCTCGGTGCCTTTGGCCATGAAGAAGAGGTTATCTCTAACCCTTTGTCTCCAAGTGTGATTAAGAACATCATCTATTACAAGTGTAATATCCATGATGAGAGGGAGGCGGTCCTCCAGCAGGAGCTGGTCATCCACATCGGCTGGATCATCTCCAACAGCCCGGAGCTATTCAGGGGCATGCTGAAAATACGCATCGGGTGAGTAGAGGACTTTGCATTTGCACACAGGAAATTAAGTTTGAGTTGTCCCCTAGAAGAGTCTGGGCCTCTCCAAGCAAGGCGATGCTCCAGGTGTCTGATGTGCATTTAGAAAACGTATCTCCCCTGAGCCACGGAGATCGTACCTGGTGGTGTGAAGAAGTAAATGGCAGTGGCCTGAAAGAGTCCTCATGCTCAGCTGCCAAGTACTGTAACCCTGTTCTCTGTAAAATCAGACTCAATAGCTGGATCATGCACAATGCTTGCATAAGTTCCTGAATAAACCTTAAGAAGAACTTTCAGGAAAACTGAGAGTCAAGTGGACACACTCAGATGAAAGCATAGTCTTTTTAAGAATATTCTGCATCCATTTTCTACCAAATTCTAATTTTTGGCATTATAAAGGTTCTTTTGGAGGAAGAGATTAAATGTAAAGCTCTTGTGATCTTGAATCTTCTTGAAAAAGAGTGTTATGAGACAGCCTGGTATAGGGAGAACTGACCAGGCTCTGGCAGGTAACAGGACGGAGCCCCTTTGCTGACTGCCGTGTATCATCCTGGTGACCTTGGACAGGTGACTGAGCCTGCCTCACCTCACTTTACTGCCAGCCTCTCTGTTTCACACTGAAATGAAATAAGATAGTTCTTAAAAGCCTATGACAAGCTAATTAGATAAATGTATCTTTCATAGTGCAAGTATCGCGTGACTATGCCCTAATTGAAAAGATAATTATAATGATACCTGAGCATGGCAAATTTGCGGGGTGTTCCTCAAGTATTTGAAAAGAATATATTTTATCTGATGAGTGGAAATATGTGTGCATGTGAGAAATAAATGGCAGTGGCCATTTGTTGCTAACTATCTAACTGGATTATCTGTTCTACTTGATACTTACTTGATTGATAAAAGCCTTAAGAAGTTTTCATTATAATTATGGATGTGTCAGTTTCTTTTTGCTTTTTTTTTTTTATTTTATATAACAGTATTTTAAAACTTTGTTTTGTCCATGTTACTTCATACCTTTTATTGATATATCTTTGTGTCAACTTTTTAAAAAATTTCAAACATCTGGTGAGTCATGTCTGTAATCCCAGCACTCTGAGAGGCCAAGGTGGGAGGATCCCTTGAGCTCAGGAGTTGAAGATCAGCCTGAGCAAGAGCTAGACCCCATCTCTACTAAAAATGAAAAACTAGGCAGGAGTTATGGTGGGCTCCTGTAGTCCCAGCTACTTGGGAGACTGAGGCAGTTTGATGGCTTGAACCCAGAAGTTTGAGTTGCTGTGAACTAGGCTGATACTCCGACTCTCTAGTCCGGGGCAAGAAAAAGAAAAATGTTTCAAACATCTAAGTGGGGGGAGGTCCAGAACTCTGTATACAGATAATTTGAGGACTGTTTTGCTTATATGTGGTATCTGCCAGATATCATGAAAAGTATGCATGGACCATTTTTTGCTCATCAACTTTTGTTAGTGTTTTTGTATTTAATGTGTGACCCAAGACAGCTCTTAGTCTTCCAGGGTGCAGCAGAAGGAAAAAAGGTTGGACACCCCGATGGAGACCTAGTGCTGGTGTTGTCAGTAGCTTCAGGAGTGTCAGCCACAGCCACTCTTGTTTCACCTACACCCTCATCCACGCCCGTCCCAGCCACACCCCTCTCAATCCTTTCAGGCAGAACTGTCATATCATCTAATCTATAGATACTTCAATGTGTATCCCCAAAAGATAAGGACGTTTTAAACACAACCCAGGATACCATTAGCATGCATCAAAACAAACAGTTGAGTTACCTTTTGTCTAATGTATCACCACGCCTGCGTCGTGTACTGTCTTCCACCTCTTCACGCTCAGTATTCTTCTATAATTTTGTCTGTATATTGTATGTGTATATATATTTCTATAATCAGCATGTATGCTGAATTTATTTTTAATTTGAGATTGCCTTTTTTATTTGGATAAGAAGTACTTGTAAAATGTACCATCTTAACCATTTTTAAGTGTATAGTACAGTAGTGTTAGCTATATGCATATTATCTTTCATAGAAAGATATATTTCATATTTGTGGTATTTCTTTTACATTTTGATGTATTCCTGCATTTTATTTTATGTTTTCTATTAGCCATGCTTTTTGGTTACTTTTTTCCTTTTCTGTTTATTGTTGCCTTAATTTCTCATTCATTTCTTAGTTTCAATTTTATGTGTGACTATAAAGCACTTTATGAAAAATGAGTACACTTTTTTTCTTCAAAGTTACATGTAAAAGATCTCATTGCTTATTGGCAGCATTGATGTCCCTCTTGATGTGTCAGTTCCCATCCTGGGAATCTGCAGTAATACAAGTACATGAGGATGGGTTTCACAGCAGTCTCCATGTCAGCATTGTTAAAATAGTGAAACACTGGGAAAACCCAGGTATTCATCAGCAGGAATTAGTTTGCATAAATTCTGTCATAACCACATGGTAAAATGCTATGCAGCCATTACAGTGAAGAAGATGACATTTGGCATACTGGTGTTTGTAATGTATAAGATAAATTGAATGAAAAAATCACAAATGTATTCCTCTGTTCCTAAAGGAACAATAATCATACCCTATCTATAGATGGGCAGTGGTGTGTGGGGAATACCTGAGGAGTATATGTCACATTGGTGCTGTTTCTCTTCTTAAAGAGATTTCCACTTTATAAGTTATATTTTTCAGGATAACTTAAAAATTGTATTTTAGCTTATTATTTTCTAAATGATTTGCCTGATAGCAACTATGGCATTTTCAAGTGAATTTCCCATTCTTTGTATTCTCTTTCTTTTGACTGAAAGTAAATTACTGTTTTTCATAGAACTGGGGCTGCATCTTCACCCCTTAAAATTGTTTCTTTCAAAGATTTAGAGGTATTCCAAATGAATTACAAGAACTGTGAATTGTATCCTGATTTGTGTGCTCTCAGTTCGCTTTAAAATTTCAACTCAAATCTCCTGGTGGCTTTTGGGGAAACTGAGCTTGTCTTTGATGTGAGTTGGCTCTGAATGAACAGAATCATGATTCCCTCGTACGTGGTGGGAAGGGCCCTGTTGCCACAGACTCAGGTATTTCTCTGAGGCAGAATGGAAAGTGTGGATTCTAACCTCTTGGAAGCACAATCTTTGTAAGAAATATTCTAGTTGCAAGAGCTTCTCCAGGTGACAGTCATCCTGGCAAAGGCGTCACATAGCCTGCCGGGAAGGTAAGTAGTCCCCAAGATTGTACAGTGCTGAGTTTTTCAGTCTCAAGATTATACAGTGCTGAGCTTTCCCTTTACTGCTCATGCAGCACTGGGGGCTCATTTATGTCTTCTCACAAATCCCAGAGGAATCCTTTTCTTGAATTGAAATCTGACCTGAAGTGTCCTTCTATTAGTGGAGTGTTTAGCTTATTC
Source organism: Loris lydekkerianus (assembly GCA_963574355.1). Classification (NCBI taxonomy): domain Eukaryota; kingdom Metazoa; phylum Chordata; class Mammalia; order Primates; family Lorisidae; genus Loris; species Loris lydekkerianus. The sequence goes on along the minus strand of CAUYPK010098398.1, from coordinate 50,976 downwards.
TTCCTGTTCTTATCTGCTATTCTATATTAGTGCCTTTCATGAGAAATAACTTATGCTTTTTCCTTAAACTGTGTGTCACCCAAAATAAAAATGTCAGGAGGCAGCATATAACTTCATGTTTAACAATAGCAGAAGATGTAAGAAGCCACCATTTAGAAAGGGGACCAAAGAAAGATAATTAATCAAACACATTTTCAAAACCATGTTGAGAGAGTAACCTGAAAAGTGGGTAGAGAGTGATTCGGTGGAAAGTCTGCCAAATGGATTGACAGAAGTTCTTGTTCACCTGATCACCATTCATTAGCTGTGTGACCCTAAACAAGTTACCCAACTCAATCTGTAGCAGTGCTTGGCACTTAGTAGAAACCAGTAAATATGGTTAGATTGAATTAATGAATAATCCTAATTTCCAGGACAGCAGTTATCTCAACTGTAAGGTGAATAGATTGAATAAGATTGGAATTAATTAACCTCTAGCCCAAACTGCTCCTAAAAACTCTTTATGCGTTGCTCAACATTCTACGGCCATTTCTCACAACTGTGTTGGACAGAGGAAACATGATGAAAAATAACCCAGCTTCACCACCTGCTATTCTACAAACATTTTTGTCTTTCTGTTTTTTGTAAACACTAAAGACGGCTTGCTACTTTTTGATCTTCTCAGGCATACCAGTATGAGGGCAGCAGTAATGCCTCAATTGCATAATTTTGAAATGTAGAGACTCAGGAGCATTCCTTCAGTAAAATATGAGGGAAAAAAAAAAACAACAATAGCAGAAGAAATTTGCTTTGAAACCTTAATTATTTACTATCCTAAAATTTAGTCTGGAATTGTGGCATTATAAATGTACTCATTGTACTAATAATGACCCTGCCCAACTCATTACGACCATTTTCTTCTTATGCAGGTCTCATCACTGGGACATTTTCAGTTGGGGAACAGTTGAATATTTTTTAATGAGGAGTGATTTATTTAAGAAATTTACTTCTGGGGGGAGGATAGGTGGAAGGTGGGTAATTGGTGGAACCACATCTACGGTGCATCTTATAAGGGTAGATGTGAAACTTACTAAGTGTAGAATATAAATGTCTTAACACAATAACTAAGAAAATGCCGTTAAGGCTATGTTAACCAGTTTGATGAAAATATTTCAAATTGTATATAAAACCAGCACATTGTACCCCATGATTGCATTAATGTACACAGCTATAATTTAATTTAAAAAAAAAGAAAAAAAAGAAAAGAAATTTGCTTCTGCCAAGGACAGGGACTCAATCTTGTATTACTTCCTGTCTACGTCACAGTGTAGCTCATTTGAGACGCCCAGGAGATGTGTAAAAACTTCTTTACATACATTGTCTAATTTAATCCCTACAACAACTTCGACATAGGCACTACAACCCAGAGGGCTTCTTAAACCAGTAAGTGGAAATAAAGGGACTTACACCCAGCTCTTCCCGACTTCTTACTCTTCAGTCTGAACTCCTTTCAGCATGGTTCTCCCCTGTACACATTGCCATCGCAAATTTTAGACCTTTATGGTCTCTTTTGACTTAGGAGCTGGGTTATAGTCCAGTATTCACGTAGCAATTGTTATGCCACAGATTCCAGATGGGTTTTGTCTCTTGTCTGTCTCCCTCCAATTTAGCATCAGCAGCATTAGGCATTTTACAGTGTAAGGGACACCAAGGAACTTGAATAGCTACAAGTTAACAAGCCTTTACAGCGTTATTAATCACAGAGCCAAGGAAATAAGGATGATTCTAAGTTGGCCCCTTATACAATGCAAAGATTATTAAGATGCTGTGAAAAGTTGGGAGGTTTAGAGCAAGCTTTTCATTCCCTTGTAATGTTGTAGGCCATCTCTGGCAAATGGAGAGTTTCATCATATTAACCACACCAAAAACAACTTTTCAAAATATAGATCCACCTGCCTACTGTGGGATCAAAATTGGCTTAAGAAACAAAGTGCACGAACAGTTTAAAATTGTTTGTTGTATTTTCAAGATCAGTATTTACAGAGGAAGTAAGATTTTCCTGAAGACGAGTCCTCTATGTAGCTACATGGTGGATGCCTGTGTTCCAAGCTCACAGCCAGTCTAACACGTTGTTAATGAGCACACACAGGGACCACGGTGGTATTTATTTGGTTCAGCCAAGGAAAAGAAAATGAGATAAGGGGAGAGAGTTGCCATTTAATTCCTCTAAGGAAAATTTTCCAGCTCCCCTAAGGCAAAACCACCTCTGTCACCTAATTCAGCTCTCTGGAAATCACCAATATGAGTTTATAAGTGGAAAGATATGAATTTTATTTCCATTTCTTCCACAAATTTAAGTGACCATCTTGGGCAAATGAATTGTCCTTTCTTATCCTCCAAGGAAGAGACCCAATATTGCTGCGCTCCAGTGTTCCAGGTAGCTCACATAATCTTCACAAAAACCCTATGCATTTATAGATAAGCACTTTGAAATTCTGCACAGTAACTTGCCCAAGGTCATGGAACCAAGAACCAGGATTTAAAACCAGCATGAATGACTCCAAAGCTCACGCTCCCTCACCCCCTTCCAGCTCCCTGGTCTGTAAAACTGTTAAGCTGTCCCTGCTGTGGCTTTCTCCTTGTGTTGTGAGTCTGGGTAAGGGATGTGAAGACGCTTACAAATAAATGGTAAAGCTTCAAAATTATTGCTGTGACATTTGATAATTTGAGGTCTTCTCTCTTACTTATGGCTTTTGGAAACCAGGTATCTCTGGGGAGTCCTTTTTACATACCACAAATCTCAAGAATCCATAGGAGGACACCTCCCCCAGGCACACACACTCCAATAAACACATGCTCAGTAGTGTCTTCTGGTCCAAGGTTTTCAAAGGCCCTGTGCTCCCATAGAGACATTCACCCTGGAGGAGGTTACCTTTTCACCCATGGTTGGTTTTCCTTTAGAGCCTAGTGGAATTTTCTAAAGCACTTCATATAGAAACCCTGACTCAGAACTTCTTTGGGAGTCTCTCCTGCCATATGACATGGTGTCACCTCTCCATCACCTGAGAGGGCCTCCTGAAACCCATGACAAGCAGTGTTCCAAAAGTCCCTTTACCCCTGTGACCTGCAGTGTTCTTCCTCTACATTAGCAGCAAGGGTTTAGAATGCTGTTTCTGCACAAGGGTGTCAGGCAGCTGCAGGAATTATAGTTATCCGTCTGGGGCTTGTGATAGTGCCCCTCTGAAGAAGAAAAAGATACTTCTCTGTGTTTTGTATGTTTTTACTGCACTTCATCCATAATTAATTTTTCTAAGGCCTCAGCTCCTTTAAGTGAATGGGCCCCTTGCATGTTTGTTGGCAGCAGCAAATACAAAGTCAGTATATTTCTTTTCAAAATTTGCCTTGATATATACCTAGTAAAGGAATTGCAGGATCGAACAGCAGGTCTACTTTTAGTTCCCTAAGTGTTCTCCAAACTTCTTTCCAAAGGGAACGTATTAGCTTGCATTCCCACCAGCAGTGCAGACGTGTTCCCTTCTCTCCACATCCATGCCAACATCTATAGTTTTGGGATTTTGTTATGTGGGCTACTCTTACTGGAGTTAGATGGTATCTCAAAGTTTTTTTTTATTTGCATTTCTCTGATGATTGAAGATGATGAGCACTTTTTCATGTGTCTGTAGGCCTGTGCATAAGGCAAGGGTACATGTCAAATATATTAAGAGTGGAGTATATATGTCTTAACACAGCAAGTAAATGAGATGAAGGCTGTGAAGTTTGATGTAAGCTTTCCAAGTTGTGTATAAAATCAGCACATTGTACCCCATAAATGCATTAATGGTCAGTTATAATTTAATAAAAAAAAAATTTACCTTGAATTAGTCCCTGGAAGGTTTTTAGTTTGCTTAAAATTGGTGATCTAATTATTAATTTATACAGTCTTTGAATGTCAAGTTTCTTAGAAGTTGTTGAACATGTAACAGCTTCTGAGTTAGTCCTTTGTGTCTTATAGTGGTTACAGCACGATTTTAAAAGAAAGATGGGAAGAGATTTATGGAATTCATTCTTTTTTTTTTTTTTACTCCATTATGGGATGAAAAAGCATTTCAGACTCATTCTTTTCATGTATTCATTTATTTTTTAAGGCAGAATCTCACTCTGTCGCCCTGGGTACAGTGTTGTGTCACAGCTCACAGCAACCTCAAACTCTTGGGCTCAATCATCCTCCTGCCTCAGCCTCCTGATGGGACTACAGGTGCCCACCACAACACCCCAGCTAGTTTTTCTATTTTTAGTAGAGATGAGGTCTCACTCTTGCTCAGGCTGGTCTGAAACTCAGGTGTTCCTCCTGCCTGGGTATCACAGAGTGCTGGGATTACCGGTGTGAGCCACGACTCTGCTGAGACTCATTCTTATCTGGCCTTTTACTGTTTCCTCTCTCTTATAAATGTTAATTATGATTAAAGAGATTGCTCAGTCAGATTTTGAAACCATCTTCTTCTTGGAATGCCAACATTCACCGGGCCAAACGGACATAAGAATTACGTTCTACTCGGAATTCCCCTGTACTACATATACTGTTCTGTCTCTTGGTTAACCTCTCTCTCCCTGAGTTAACCTCTCTCCCTGAAGTAACCTCTCTCCCTGAGGTAACCTCTCTCTCGCTGAGTTAACCTCTCTACCTGAGGTAACCTCTCTCCCTGAGTTAATCTCTCCCTCTCTCTCTCAGTTAACCTCTCTCCCTGAAGTAACCTCCTGAGGTAACCTCTCTCTCTGACTTAACCTCTCTCCCTGAGTTAACCTCTCTTCCTGAGTTAACCTCTCTCCCTGAGGTAACTTCTCTCTTTCGGTTAACCTCTCTCCCTGAATTAACCTCTCTCTGAATTAACCTCTCTCTCTGTTAACCTCTCTCTCTGAGTTAACCTCTCTCCCTGAGTTAATCTCTCTTTCTCAGTTAACCTCTCTCCCTGAGTTAACCTCTCTCTGTCAGTTAACCTCTCTCCTTCAGGCTTTTTAAAAATATATTTATGTACATCACCCATTGCCTAACTTGATTTTAAACCAATAGCACCATCTTTCTTTCTTCCCCCCCCCCCCCCCAAGGTTAATCCTCTAATACAATTTCTTCAACTTTACTGCTATCGGGCACTCCAGTGAAGCAAATTAACCTGCTCACAAGAATGGTTTTCTAGTCTGATAATGATTTGATTTGCTGTCTCATTATTGATTTGTGTTCCAGCTTCTCTGTTGAGATAGATCAAGTTCCTGACAGGCACATTACTGTGAAGCCCTCCAGTCAACTGCTTTCCACTGCAGGCCTGTCAGTCAGGCTGTAGTGGGAGACGCCCCGGAAGATGTGTGCCATCCAGCTTTTCTCATCTCCGCTTTGCATACTGCCAGGACAGCTTCTGTAGGAATTATGATCCAGACGCATCTTGTCCTGTGGTGCGCCAAACTGCATCTGTGGATCATAGGTCTCGTGCTCACGGAAGGCCACTGGTATCGCTGGCACCAGGCTATGACATTTCTCATGCAGCACAGAGAAGATAATTAAAGCCTCAAGTTCATTAGCATGTTCCTCGTACTCATTCAAAGGTTTTTGCTTTTGACGTTTGATATGAGGTAAGGAAGTGAGCTGGTGGAGCTCTCCTGCCTCTATCCTGTCATGACTAGATTGGGGTAGGCTGAGTCAGTGTTCTCCACTCCCCAGACAGGAAGCTCTGTTTGCCTCATCAAATCATCACCCTGTCCATGTTAATATCAGTCAAGCAGAAAACCCTCTTCTTCCCCTTTCCTGTCTTCTGTTATATGGTCTGTCAATTTGGGCTGCCGTAAAAAAAATAGCCTAGATGGGGGTGGCCTAAACAGCAGAAATTCATTTTCTCACAGTCTGGATGCTGGAAGTCCCAGCCACAAGGTGCCAGCTAGTTCAGTTTCTGGTGAGGGCTCTCTCCTCAGCTGCTTTCTCCGTGTCCTCACATGGGAGGGAAAGAGAGAGCTTTCTGGTGTCTGTGGTGCTAATTCTATCATAAGCGTCCCGCCTTCCTGACCTCATCTAAACCTAATTACTCCTAAAGACCCCCGTCTCCAAATATTATCACATTGGGGTTAGGGCTTCAGCAGATGAATTGAGGGGCAAGAGGAGAATACAGTTCAGTTCACAGCACACGGTTTAGTAAAATGTTTGCACAGAGAATGCTTCATTCACTTGGATAGTAGCAAATTTAGCTAATCCTTATTATCTTGAAATAATTTCAAAATGGTCATTTAAACATTATTTCTCACCAAGGAGTAGTGCTATTGTTTATGGATTTTTTTCCCAGAAAATGTTAGCCTTTCTGGTGGTGTTAGATTTCTGTATGCTTTATTTCATTCTTCGATTGGGGCGTATTAGAAAGAAAAAGGCCATTATACACACAGTATCCCTACTAACCTCAAAACGAGAGTTTTTAGAAGGATAAGCTTATTTCCAAGACTGTACAGGAAGACTATCCCTTTGCATTTTTTCAGTATTCCTAAGGAATTCATTGTCTTCAAGTCAGACCCTGATACATATGAAGGTTGATTTGATCTGTCACTTTGTCATTGGTTATTGGCAAGTAGAGCATGTCTCTGGATCTGTAGTAAGGCCTGAATTTACAAAGATTTGGTCCATGGATAATGTTTATTCTTTCAACTTTTCACATTTGCTTTCCTTCTTCCGCATTTAAGTTCTTTTACACTGAAAATGTCAAATCAGGTTTGTGGTCTTGTCAGTGGGAATGGGGTATCTGTCTTAATTAGTAGTCCTAAAAAACAGATGAAATGCCCTTGATTTTCTTAGTTTATGTCTAAGTCTGTTTTACTACTTTTGTTTCAGTCTTTTGAAGAACTCCAAAATGGAAAAATATTAGTGTGGCCAATATTTTTAAGTGAATAAATATGTTAATAATATGACATTATATTCATTTGTGCTCCATTGAATGAAAAACAGGGATCTTTTCCTTTAGTGATTGTTGAGTACAATGTTTTCTATAATTTGCTCTCAGAACTGCTAAGATTTTGTAAATAGAAGGAAGGAGCCCAAGGGAAACTTTTAGGTCTCCAGGTAACTTTGTGTCTGGTACTAGCGGTTTTGAAAGATAAATGTGATAGATTATGTTTACTTTTACTAACCCAAGTTATTGGAGGACCTTAAAAAGTAAGCCTTTTCAAAATAAAATAATATTTATTTTAGAAGAAAATACCTCTTTAATTTAATTGAAAGTGGCACTTGCTTAAGTAACTCCTAAGACTTAAAGTAAAAATTTCCTCTGAGCTGACTCTGCAAAGTCACATTGTTTTTGTGTGCCAAAGTCACAGAACAGGAGTCTGACATTTTTATGACTTTTTAGAATTGCAAAAGCTTATATATTGTCTTATTTGTTCCTCAAAATAATTTTATGAAGTAAGTTTGACAGATAATAGTAATATTCCCCTTTGAAAAATAACTTGCCAATTTTAAATGTGTAGTAACAGAATTATTTGGTAAATTCCTCACAAGCAGTTGTTGTTAGTTATTTACATTTGCCATATTTGTTTTATCTTTTTTTTTTCTGTAGTATTTTATGAAGCAATCCTAGACATTTGACTTATACCCTTGAATGTTTTAGTGAGTATATGTGTATTTCTAAAAATGGACATTACCATAATCACATCCAACAAAATTAGCAATAATTGCTTAATTTCAACAAATATCCAGTTCTTATTCAGATTTCTCTGATGTCCCTCAAAATTATGTTTTACAGTTGGTCTGTTTTTGAGTCAGATCTGCAGTAAGACCTACCCATGACATCAATGGTTGTGCTCTTAAGTCATTTGAACTCCAGAACAGCTCCTCCTGCCCCCACCTTTCATTCCATTGACTTGTTGAGGAGCCCAAAAGGCAAGACTTTACATTTCTCACAGAGTTCCTTCCATTATTCTAGGCTGCCTCACATGTGAATTTAAATCTAAATAAATAAAATAGAATCAAATAAATATAGAAGATGATTCTATTTTATAAAAATAGAATTTCTTTATTTAAAAAAGAGGTCCACTGAATAGTTTATTGCAACTGAAATAATAATTGTAGTATTAGTTGTAATAGCTATTTCCATAAATGGCATCATCAAAGCATCCAAAATAATTGTTTTTGTTATTTTTATGCTTGTATAACATTTTAGTTGAATGCAGTCTATGATAATTAGGATGACCAAGTAAAGAAATCCTAGTCTTGGCCGGTAACATTGGTTTAGTTTGGTTTTTCTCTTCAGCTTATTAGAGATATACAAATGGTAAATCTTAATTCTGTTTGTATACAAGGTCTGACAATTAAATTCATGAACTCGCCACCATGCACTTATGTGGTTGACACTATACAAACAACACAGTAAGGTTTCATAACACTGTTATATCTGTGAGCTATGTTTGTGTCAGGATATGACAGTGTTTTGCTGAGTGGCATTCATTGTTGTTGTTTGTTTTTGTGTGCCATTTTGAGAATGTCAGAGGTTAAATTAGAGCAATGAATAAATATTTATAAATTTCTTATTAAACTTAGCTAGAGTGCAAGTGAAAACAGGGACACGTTAATCAAGTTTATGGGGATAATGCCAGGAAGAAAATGGCAGTGTACAAATGGATTAAATGTTTTTCTGATAGGAGAGAAAGTGTCATCAATGAAGAAAGGTAAGGGTGGCCAGTTAAGAGCAGAATTGTCAAAAACATTGCAAAAATTAATTAAATATTGCATCAAAATCATCAGTTGACTGTGAGAAGCATAGCAGACCAAGTAAACATTAGTAAAGAAATAGTTTCTTAGCTGGAAATCTTGACCAACCGCTCATGACTTTTGCTTCTCAACAGTGCACCAGCTCACACAGCACTGTCTGTGAGGGAGTTTTTATCCAGCAAACAACTAACTGTGTTGGAACACCCTCCCTAGTCACCTGGTCTTGCCCCCAATTACTTTTTTCTTTTCTTTTCTTTTTTTTTTTTTTTTTTGTTGCAGTTTTTGGCAGGGGCCAGGTTTGAACCCACCACCACCGGTGTATGGGGCTGGCACCCTACCCTACTCCTGGAGCCATAGGCACCACCCCAATTACTTTTTTCTTTACCTAATGATAAAGGAAATACTGAGGGGAAGATATTCTCGCGGCATTCAGGACATCAAGGGTAATAGGACAACAGCTCTGATGGCGATTCCAGAGAAAGAGTTCCAAAATTATTTTGAAGGGAACAAGATGGTGGACCAGAAGGATCATTCAGCTGAGCTCTCCTAAAAGGACTTGGGAAAAAGAGAGAGCCCAGCCACACATGGCATGGGGATATTACCCAGAGAGGGAGCACTCAGGGAACATAGCTAGGAGATGGTAAGCTGGATACAGCATATGATCTGGAGCAGTGGAAATGTGATGAATTAGACAAGTGATCATGACTGGCTGTGATTGGCTGAGCCTCCACGGAGGTCCTAGACAGGAGGAAGACTTTCAGGAGTTTACAGATGTTGGGGACAGTACACGTTGAGTGGAAAGCTTGGAAGAGTGGGCAGACTCAGGAATGGATTAACAAGTGTGTTCACCCACTAAAAAACATGGAGACTTTACATCTTTCGTATTAACCTGGATGGAGGTGGAACACATTCTTCTTAGTAAAGCATCACAAGAATGGAGAAGCAAGAATCCAGTGTACTCAATTATAATGTGAAGGCAGCAGATAAGCTAATACAAGGTGGAGGGTAGGGGAATGAGGGAGCAAGGAGAAGAGAGGAGGATGGGGGGGGGGGATTACAGCATATGGCACATCTATTGGGGGCAGGACACAATTACAAGAGGGACTTTATCTAACAAATACAGTCAATGTGACCTAATTCTTTGTACCCTCAATGAATCCCCATCAATTAAAAAAGTAATTATTTTGAAGGATGGACTATGTGCTAGCATCAATGCATAGCTTCTCAAGGGGAGCACTTTGAAAGTGACTGTTGTGATATTCATCAATGAGTGTATAGCACTCACTTTTTCTAAGATGAGTTTCCAAATTGTCAAACCTTGTGTTGTCAAGAAACTCTCAAACCTTTGTTGTTCATAAATACTTCATTATCTTTATTGCTCTTATCAAGGAACAACTATTAAGTATTTGTTGCATAGTTTTGTCAATAATAGTAATGATTTCTTTAAAAACTTCCACTCTACCTTTGTGTATCTCATATTCCTCTATAATTTATGTCAGTATTTTGCAGCACATACTCTGCAGGGGACGGGTAGACTAGTTAAATTCTTAACTTTCAGAAATGGCAACAACAAAAGAATAGGGGAGAAAGTAGGAAGAGCTGAGAGTTGTCTTAGCCCTGGGGCAGTGGAAACTGTGGGCTGTGGCCTGGCCTAGCTGGAAGGGAGATATGCCTGGTCGATACCACCTCTGGCTCAACTGAGAAGGATGAGCTTTTTTTTTTTTACCTTTTCCACTGAAAGGCATTAGTCATCCCATGAGGATATGTCCCTGATGTTTTACAAACCAGTGTTGGCAGAAAGAAAGAGTTTAATCTTTTGAATAAATCTAACTTAACTTTTTCATCTCTGAACCTACAATAGCCTTGTGAGTTGTCTTTCAGAAAAGTGTATCAAGAGAAAGGTAATGATATATCTGGTACAGTGACTTAGCCTGTTTAGATCTTATTCTAGATGTTTCCCTCGGTGGGCTGGTGGTGACACAGCCTCCCTTGGGGGAGGAAGGCAGCGTGGGTGAGTGATGGCAGAATCTTTCTTGACACTGCATCACACCATCTCTGTTGTTCAGAGTTCATCAAGGATGTAAGGATGACGCAAGGGAGTCTGAGGGGTGCAAGCAATTCCTAGGCTTTCCTAGTGGTGTGTAGAGTTCTGTTTCCCTAAGACATAGTATTACTTCCATAGTTTTTTTATTTTGTTTTGTTTTCGTAACTACTTTATCTGAGCTCTTCCCTGGTTATACAGTAAATGAAAGATAAAACTGCGAAAATGCTTTCTAAAAGCTTCTAGAAAGGCTCTGCGCACTGTCGCACAGTGGTTATGGTGCTGGCCACATACTGCGGCTGGCGGGTTCAAATCCGGCCCAGGCCAGCTAAACAACAATGACAACTGCAACAACAACAACAAATATAGCCAGGCGTTGTGGAGGGCGCCTATAGTCCCAGCTACTTGGGAGTCTGAGGCAAGAGAATCGCTTAAGCCCAAGAGTTTGAGGTTGCTGTGAGCTGTGACCCCCATGGCACTCTACTGAGGGTGACAAAGTGAAACTCTGTCTCAAAAAAAAAAAAAAAAGCTTCTTGAAAACTAAAATTACACATAAAATAATGAAATATTTTGGCTCCCAAGGAATGACTGCGAAGTAAAGACAATTGATAAAAGATTCGTGTCATTCCTGGGAGAGGAGTATTTACATAATAGCATCTCTCAGCCCATTTTTGAAAGGCGTGTTTGTGCCCCATCCCCCCTTTTTTTGGCATGTATCTAGTATTAAGACAGTACGGTGTGGCAGCTATTTGTATGCAGAATACTATGATACTGCATTGGGAGGCTCTTACTTGATGAGAACCTAAGTGCTTGCCTGTTTTTATGTTTTGCAGCCTCACCACCTGTGCAAGAGTGGGCCTCATTTTTAAGAGTTTAATTTTGTCACACAATGTTGATGGAAGTAATTACGTGCACAGTACAGGAAATTCAAATGGCTCTTTCTTTATTCCCCTTTGGTTAGTCAGTGCTGTTAAGAAGTGCAAGGTGATTTTATTTCCAGAGTCATCGATCCTGTTTCCCCCGTTTTGTTTCAGGTGGATCATCCATGCTATGGAGTATGAGCTACGGACCCGGGGTAGGGACCAGCCAGCCATGGACTTGTATCAGCTGTCACCCAGTGAAGTCAAGCAACTTCTGCTGGATATTCTCCAGCCGCAGCAGAATGGAAGGTAATGGGAGCCCCCTGTTCCCTCTACTGCACTCTGGATTCATAGAGCATTAGAGTGTTTAGTTTACTACATCTGTGAAGTTTATAAGTTATTAATAAGAAGTAAAAAGGAGCAGAGTATCAGAGGCTACCCTAATAGATGGGAGGTATAAACAGGAAGACTAATTAAAATGTCTGTCTTCTTGTGTGTGGAGTTGAATTTTATACTGTTTACCAGTATAGTTTATAAGCATTTCTTCATTTCTGTTATTCTGTGCAAAACACAGCAGTTGATCCCATGTGAGTCAGTTCCCTTTATGAACCTCTGTACACTCACCATCTCTTCTCGGGACTGGGTTTGGTAATGTTGTTAGCTATATTGCCTATGACTTTGTTTCCCTTACCAGACTTCAAAGCTAAACCTATCACAGACTTAATTTATGCTAACCCTAGACTAATTGCAAAATAAATACTCGCAGATGGCACTGAGTTGAAGAATTTTTTTCATTATAGAAAAAGCTTTAATACAAGTATTTAGGCAAATATTCATTGACATATTTATGCCTGCCATCTTCCAAGGTAGTATAATTATATGCCTAGATAATTCTGCATATGCCTTCTAAAAAAGTAGATCTAAACTGATGGAAGGTATCTTTGTTCTTCCACAGGAACACTCCATGTTATCAAGATGCCAATTATAATTTTTTTTAGAGAGAGACAGAGTCTCACTTAGTCGCCCTCGGTAGAGGGCCGTGGCATCACAGCTCACAGCAACCTTCAGCTCTTGGGCTTAGGCAATTCTCTTGCCTCAGCCTCCCAAGTAGCAGCGACTACAGGCGCCCGCCACAATGCCTGGCTATTTTTTTGTTGCAGTTTGGCCAGGGCTGGGTTCAAACCCACCACCCTCGGTATATGGGGCCTGTGCCCTACTCACTGAGCCACAGGCACTGCCCAATGCCAATTATAAGTTTAAAGCAATTCCACTAACATTTCAACAATCTGTTATATTAGCACAAGGTAATACTAAACTTCATATGGAAAAACAAACATGCAAGAATAACCAGAAAAACATAAAAGACGGACTTGCCTAATAGACGTTAAAGCGTAGTATAAATCCTGTACCATTTGAACAGAGTGATATCGGTGTACAGACACAGACAGACCAGTGGAACAGATTAGAAAGTCCAAAAGTAGACCCCCAAGTACACGGGAGTTCAGTGCATGATAAAGATCCAGTGTGGGCTTTTTAAGTAAATTGTGAAAGAACACCTGGATAGCTATTTGGAAAAAGATAAAACCAAATCTATACTTTCCCCCATACACAAGAACAAACTCCAAATTGAGATATAAGAAAAGAAGACATGAGTAAGTTACTTTTTACCTTTAGTGTAGGAACGGCTTTCTAACCATGACTCTACCCAGGGGCAACAAAAGAAAACATTAATAGGACTATATAAAAATTAAAACAACATTTTGCATGCAAGAAAATGGATAACCAGTGTCAAAGAACACTGAGAAACTGGAATAAAACATGCCCCACGCAGGGGAACAGGCCCACAGAGGGGAACAGCCCCACCCAGGGATGACAGCCGCACCCAGGGGAACGGCCCCACACAGGGGTGACAGCCCCATGCAGGGGTAGCAGCACCACACAGGGGTGATAGCCCCACCCAGGGAAACAGCCCCACCCAGGAGTGATAGCCCCACACCAGGGGAACCGCCCCACACAGGGGAACTGCCCCACGCAGGGGAACATCCCCACCCAGGAATGACATCCCCACCCAGGAATGACAACCCCACCCAAGGGAACAGCCCACCCAGGACTGATAGCCCCAAGCAGGGGTGACAGCCCCAACCAAGGGTGACAGCACCACCCTGGGGAACAGCTCCCACCCAGGAGTGACAGCCCCATGCAGGGGAACAGCCCCACCCAGGAGTGATAGTCCCATGCAGGGATGACAGGCCCACCCAGGGCAACAGCCCCACCCAGGAGTGATAGCCCCATGTAGGGGTGACAGCCCCACACAGGGGTGACAGCACCACGCAGGGGAACAGCCCCACCCAGGAGTGATAGCCCCATGCAGGGGTAGCAGCACCACACAGGGGTAACAGCCAGGAATTCTTAGAAATTGAGGGACAGACTAAAAACCCAAGTGGAGAAGGATCATGATTAATCAGTTTATTTAAAGCATGTAAAAAAGAACTTTAGATATATTAAAAATGTTCAGAGTAACTCATAATTAGAGAAATGTCAGTTAAAACATGTTGAACTATTTCTCCTTTAGACTAGGAAAGTTAAAAAGTATAACAAACATTATATGAGGCTGTGATCAGCACTCCACTGTGTGGCTGGTGAGCATAGCCCTGCTGGTTGGAAGTTAGACAAGGTTTAAAGACGATCCACATCTGTGTTTATCCTCTGGCCCAGCACTCCTGGTTTTAGGAGTCTACTCTGAAGATATGCTTCCAACAACACAAAAATACATATGCGCAAGGTTGTTTATTTTTGAGAATTTTGAAATTCCCATAGCCTAAATGCACATACAAGGGAGACTGTTTGAATAAACTGCAGTATAGACACACAGCAGAGTACTATGCAGCGGGGAAAAAGGAGCATGACACCTGTGAACTGATGGAGTAGTTCCCGGGATGTACTGCTAAACGTAAACAGCAAAGAGCATCTGTAGTATGGTACTTTCTGTGTAAAACAGGAAAGGATATTAAAAAACCAGATACATGCTCATTTGTTCAGAAGAAATTCAGGAAGGATAAATACACTAATAGTGTTGGGCAGGGACAGGGCAGAAGGATAGAAAGAGGTGTGGCTGGCGGGGCTGAGAGAGCAGAGCCCGACACACACTTTGTATGGCTCTGACTCTAACACGTGGTGATGTCTCCATGTCCAAACAATGGGGAGGGAACACAAAGTGGAGGATGGAGGACGAAGCTGCTGTCCAAGCAAGTACTGTGGTCACACTGCGGGTGGGAGCCCTGTGGGACACGGTCTTGGCTGGGTACTGTCAGGTGGAAGGGAATAAGGACTGCACAGAATACTGCACACTAGCTAATCACTTTTTTCTCCCAGATGTATGGATTAGCAATTCTGAAATCATATATAAACTAGGACTAAGCAAAAAACTAAATCTATTGTGCATGATGAGAGCCAGATTTTGTGGGAGAAGGTGGGTACAAGTAAGGACAGGGAAGCGCCTGTTGCTGTAGGGTGGAAGTGACTCGGCATAAGACATGTCAACACATGTATTCCCTGCTGTGATACATTGAAAAGGGCACATCACTTCTGGGTATTCATGCCCCGAAAATGCATGATCACTGTTTGTTTATCAGAAAAAGTCAGATCAACCCAAACTGAGGTGCACCCTATAAAGCAGCTGACATTTCTAAAGTGTGGAAGACACTTGTTTGTGTCTTCACAAGACACAAGACAAAGGAAGGCAGAGGGACTGTCCCAGATTAGAAGTGCCTCGGGAGACATGGAATAAGTACCATGTGGATCCTGGACTGTATCCTGGATCAGAACAAGAACTTTAAAGTGGTCAAAATTTGAATAAGGTCCATAGGTTAGCAGACGGTGTGGTGTCACTATTAATGTCCTGGTTTTGATCATTATACTGTGGTTATGTGAGATAACAAGAGCAGGGTCAAGTAAAGAGAATGTAAGAACTTTATGAATTATTTCTGTGACTTTTCTATGAGCCTAAATGTTCACTTATTTCTACTTTTTCTTGTGGTTCTAAGAAAACATCTTTTTAATGTATTAACCATGACGTCATAGAACTTGAAATATCCTTTGCTAAACAAAGGGAAGGGAGGAAGAATGCACTGTAGACTGTGACGTACACACTTATCCATGCTAAAACATCACCAAGGAGCCCCAAGGCCTTGGAGCTGCCTTGCTTTAGTCAGACCCTGCACTCAGCAGTGCAAGGCTACAAAAAAGATGGCTTTCTCACTTAAAACCTCACTGGTTCTCTTTCACCAGAACAGAAATGTCTTTCTCTGATGACTGTGCCCTTCAGTCCTTGTCACGTGGAGAAATGATCTGCCCCTTGTGACTGAGTGCACATTTCACTCTCTGCCTCTGTAAACACCAAGAGTAAAAAGTGTGTATCTTCAGCTTCTACAAGAATATACTACTATGTTACTATGTGTTTTTCTAAATCAGACACATTCTACACCATTCTATCAGTTTGTGAATGATGGATCTTTATGGTTTAAACATTAATCTGTGAAAATAGGCAATCTAGAATTTTGGCTTATCATTACATTCTGTTATTATGACATGTAAGATTTTGTGTCTAGTTTTTCAGCTATATTCAAATAGCAAACTTCTATAAAGTTTAAAATAAGGTAATTTTAATATTAATACTTTTTCAAATATCCACTTGCTCATTTATCAAATGTTTATTAAGCACCTTTGTGGGACAGAATTTAGGAGTGATCAAATAGGATTTCCATCTCTTCATAGAGCTTACATTTTGTCCAGTGTAAAAACTACCCAAAGTGATTGTGAAATTGGCTACATGTTTAAATGAAGCTGCTTTGTGTTAGAAAATCATTAGATCGTGTAGTGAGCATTTCTGGCTTACTAGAGAACAATGTTTTGCCTTTTAAATTTTTTAAGATCTTGGGGACCTCCTCCTGGTCTGTGAGCTCTGCTTTCCCTGTGAAACATTTACTGGCCTCTGTAACACACAGCAGACGTGGGCCATTGACACACTTTGGTTTTTATTGTTACCCTATGGGAACAATTAATCCTTATTGAAAGCCCTGCTTTCTACCAGAACAAGCTTGTTTTTCAACTCTGGGGCATTCTCCTTTGATCTACAGATGCTGGCTGAACAGGCGGCAGATCGATGGGTCTCTGAACAGAACGCCCCCTGGGTTCTACGACCGGGTGTGGCAGATCCTGGAGCGCACGCCCAACGGCATTGTGGTGGCTGGGAAGCATCTGCCCCAGGTAGGGCCACCCTGTTTATATAAGGAAGGGGACCGCTAAGGGGCCACGTGACAGAGGAGTCTTTTCCTCTCTGCACTGCAGTAACTTTGTGCTTTTCAGTATTCTAAGGATATGTTTAAAGGAGAGGTATTCAGATGCCAGAAGGGATGAGATACTAGAAAATAAGAGGTCTAATCAGTTAAGTTGGAAATGTTTTTACCCAATCTGAGTTACTTTCATTTTTCAATTTTAATGTCCCTCTGTGTATTAAAAAAAGAGCTTTCTCTACCAAATGGATATATTGCTAAGAAGTTGTGTTTAATCCTTTTTTTTTTTTTTTTTGTATTGTCATATTTCAGATGTTTTAAGGAAGCTTCTTTAAAAGAACTACATAGGCAAACCTCTTGCTAAACAAACTGCCCTTCCTTTGTTTTCTTATAATGAACATAGGGCCTCTCATACTGGCTTTCCCTTAGTTGGGGTATCCCTTCACCACCCCAAGCGGTACTGAGCCAGAGCTGGGGAACCCCACAAACAATGGAATGGACCTTGACAAGACAGAACCTGGTCAGATCTAACAAGCAAGGTGGCCAAGGAATGCTTCAGAGAAGAAAATCAGTACTTAGGAATTGCATTAAAGGTGAAAAATGCAATAACATTTTAGCTCATTAAAGAGATAATCACTTAATCTGCTCAAGATATAATTTAGCTGTGGTTCATATGAGCTAGTGTCCTCCCCTTCAGATGGTTTCCTATGTTAGGTATTTTATTTATTTAATCCTGGCATCTGAATCATTCTGCTTATACCCCAGAATGAAGAATTAGCCCTTTGGAAATACAGCACTGTGTTTGTTTTCAGTGTTGAAACTCCAGCTAAATTAATTGTGATGTAGCTCTTTGTGCAGATAAAGTATTCCCAAATATACACACTCATTTTGCTTCTGTATTCATTAGAGTATCTCTGGAAGGAGCCACAAGAAATTGGTAGTGTTCACTGGAACCATTTTTAACCTTTCAAAATTTGAACTGTGTGAATATATTACTCAAAAAAAAAAAAAAAAAAAAAAATAGAAACTTCTGACTAGTATTTTTGTACTGTTGACAGGCTGTGAGTGGTTTGACTTGGCTGCCAGGACAGGTCGTGGAGCCCTCCTGGTGCCCTTGCTGTCTGGAGCAGCAATGTCTCCTGGCAGGACACAGCCTATCCTACAGGGCTCCTTTTGCGCACCTGGGCCCTGCACTCAGGCCACTTGTGTTAGCTTCCTTCTCAGCCCTGCCAACACTTCCCAGGTAGTCATTTACTGGGACGCTCACTTTTAGTGTCTTCTCTATGCTAATACCCCCTCGCTGGTGAAGCTATTAGTAACAATAAACACAGGTAAGGGTTTTATGCAGCACTTTCTAAATGCTCATCTAATCCTTAAAACAATCTTGGGAGACGGGCACTTTATTATTCCAGTTGATGAGGAAACTGAAGCACAGCCAGATGATTTCCTCAAGGTCAGTCCTCTAGTAAGTAGCTGACCCAGAGCATGACCCCTGGCAGTTTGGCTTCTGAGCCTTTCTCATAACTTTTCTGCTATACCATTTACTCTGACTCCTCTGGTAAGAGCAGGAAGTAAGGCACCTTGTTATCTCCTCTGTAGTGCACAGTCGCTGGGTTGACTTTTAAATGACCTATAATAAAAGTAATGTGAAGCCATGAAAGGGTCTTCCTTTCCTTCTGTGACACTGTTAGTCCTGTTGCTAGATGTCTGAACAGTTATAATAACTATTTAGCATTTGGGCTTCGTTTTCTTCAAGTTAGGTAGTACTTATAAACATTAACAACATCTCAGATTGTATTTCCAGGGTTTCTCATGTTGACTTTTCCTTAAGTGGGTTTTCCTGCTGGGTCCCCTTTTGAGTAGCAGGTGGATACTGGTGGTCTGGAGCCATGAGGAGGTTCACCACAGTCATCACTGTGGGAGCAACAGCAGGCGTGTCTCGCCACCTCTGCGTCTCTGGTGATCGTTCTGGGAACTCCACCTGCTTTCCACTAGCCAGCCCTCACTCAGAGTCTTCCCTTTATCCTTTGAGAGTTCTCCACCCACCCAGATCTGGATTTGGATTTGGATTTTAGTTTATTTCCTGCTTTCATTTGGTTTGTGGAGAGTGAATGGAAGACTGCAGTGCTCTCAGCTTAGATGAAAGATGAACGGCAGAGTAGAGAAAATTCTTTCAGTTTCACCTTTTTTCTGTTTCCTTGCCATTTCTTCATGTAATGCTGTTTCTGCTAGGCATTTTTATGCTGCCAGCTCAGAAAGGACTTGCCACAGAAATGATGTAAATTTAATAGGAGGCAACTTACATGCTGACGTCTGACAGCTACATAACTTCTCGTGTTAATCCTGAGAGCATCGTGGGCTCTAGCTATCTCAACTTTTGGCTGTTCCTTTTGTGTATTTGAGGGGCTTTCAATTAGACTTCTGTCCCCCAAAACGTTAGTATAGTGAAGACAATTACTAAAAATGAAAGTTTTGACATATACAAAATCCAGTTGAGTAGCGGAAGGTGCTTTCTAAGGTTTTGTAGAAACTGGAAAAAACGATTGATTAGGAATGAGATTCCTCTACTGAGAACTAGAGAGCAGGGCAACATGTTAACATGAAGCCATTTTTTTTCAGCAACCAACCCTATCAGATATGACCATGTATGAGATGAATTTCTCTCTCCTCGTTGAAGACACTTTGGGAAATATTGACCAGCCGAAGTACAGACAGATTGTTGTGGAGGTTTGTATTAAAAAATGTGGATTGCTAAAGAGTGCTTTCTATTTGCTCCCTGAAAAGTAGTACAAGAGAAACTTCCTAAGAGACCAAAAATTCTATTCCTCACCAACCATGATTTCCACCAGTTGAGTCCTCAAGAACATGGCTGTCCTTGGCCTGAGACACATGAACAGTTCACAGACCCTAAACTCCTCTAGGAGGATACCGACATCCCAGCTTCCCAGCTACCTGTCCACCCTCAACACCAAGTGGATCAGCAGCAGCATAGAAATGGGGGGGGGGGGGTGACCTTTTTCTGTTCATTTTTTTTTTTTAGTTCTGTTCACAGAAATAATGCACAACTATTGTAGAAAATGTCAAGAATTCAGGAAATTATAGAAAAGAAAACAAAAATTCCTCCCACACTGGCAAAGGATCATCTGGCAAAAGATGCATTTTCTAAGTAAATGTTTAATAATTTGAGGGCTATCTTTCCAAACTTCTGTGTATGAAGAGAAGATGTATAATTGTGTTATGTGGTCATCGCTCCATTTAAATGAAATGCTGAAGAGAAATGCACGCACGGAAACCTCCTGCGCAACCCAGAGAACCCTCCACGTGACGGCTTTGATCTATAGCTCGTCCTCCCTTGGTCTCTTTCTCTGGGAGTGTCTGTCAGACTTTGTGTTTCTGGAGGCGAGACCATGTGTCTTACCCAGACAGGAGCTATCAATGAGAGTGGAGTGGATTCACCCAGGCCTCCCAAGTCCCAGTTGATGAACAGTCCCAGACAGTCAGTTCCGTAGCATGTGGGGGTGAGGTGTAGACAGGAAATCAGGAGTTATTAGATGGGTGAATGCCTTCTGGTTAACCTTTCATGTCTGATGCCCAGATCTGGGACACACAGTAGACACAGAGGTCTTTCTTTTTGACTAACATGAGGTTGTTCCCTTTGCAGAAGAAATTTGCCTTTACAACTACAGCAGAACTTTCTATTCTCCTGGCTAAAGTCTTGGCCCTAGGTCTCACACATTGGAACCTCTGGATTTTACCGAAAGTACTTCCTTTTGGTTCTTTCAGGTTCTGTTTTGGAAGCCTTCAGATAAAGCACAGTGAGCAAGATCCCCAAGTTGGGGAGTGTGAGGTCCATTTTCTATTCAGTGCACTACATAGGAGCCATGAGCACCCACAGAAAGCCTTCACCAGGCATTGTAGACTCGGACACAATTTTTGCATCTGAAATGAATTGGGCATCTGAAATGAACATTGCCACTTAGGATAAGTGTGCAGGATGGTCATACAATAGAGTGATGCATTAAACTAAGATAGTTTATATAGACAAATAGCATTATGTCATAGAGGTCAAAATTAAGTGTTTTTTTTTGTTGTTGTTGTTGTTGTTGTTTTGAGACAAAGTCACAGCAACCTCCAACTCTTGGGCTTAAGCGATTCTCTTGCCTCAGCCTCCCAAGTAGCTGAGACCATAGGCACCCACCACAGCCAACTATTCTTTGTTATCGTTGCAGTTGTCGTTGTTGTTTAGTAGGCCTGGGCTGGTTCGAACCCGCCAGCCCCAGTGTATGTGGCCAGTGCCCTAACCATTGAGCTACAGGCGCCGAGCCAAGTGTATTTATTTAAAATATAGCCATCGCCTGAGCAATTTCTACGGCACTACAGATGTACCCTCATTTGGGGTGATGGGCTCCAAGTTGTTTGATCATGAATCTAGATCCAGGATCTCTAGCTGTGGTCCCTGCTCCATTGCACACTGGTTTTGGTGTCTTGCCAACAAGGACTGATGCCCAAAGATGAATTTGGGTGAATAAGGTGTGGTGTACTATCCATAGGGTGAGGAAAGTCATTTCTCTAAGTTGTCAGTTTTCTTTAAGTGACTAAAACACGTTTCTATACAACTACAGGGTTATGCACAATGGTAAAAGCATGCAGCTTCTAAACAGAACTTATGTGGCTAATTTGCAAAATTGGGTAGTTTCCCTCCATATGTGACGTTCAAGTTCCTCATACAGAATGCACTGTGGATGATGAGGCTCATCCGTCCGTCTGATTAGAGAATGAAAACGTGTCCAGACGTGTCGCTATTATGGTTCATGTAATTGGCTCTCAACGTCTGTCTCTTCTAGTTACTGATGGTTGTATCCATCGTGCTGGAAAGAAACCCTGAGCTAGAATTTCAAGACAAAGTAGATCTAGACAGACTGGTGAAAGAAGCTTTTCTTGAATTTCAAAGAGATGAGAGTCGGCTAAAGGAAATTGAAAAACAAGTAAGTAGAAAAACCAGCTTTTTTTAGTAAGGTCTTCATAGTCTCAGTTGTTCAAAATCTCCCTAATCTCTTGTCATTTAATTTACAAGACAGATTCACAGAGTACAGAATAATACTTGAGAGGCAAGCTGAAATTTGAAGAATCAATGTTACTTCTTAGTTACTTACTTACTAGTCAGTTTAGCTACGAAGTTCTGACAAAGAAAGAAATCTAGGAAGAGATAAATTTGCTTTATGCGGTTAGCAGTTATAGACTCCAGAGGTCTACACAATTAGATTCTGGGGAACCGGGAAAGAGTAGCAGGCGACCTGGTGCCGTGTTCTGCCTTACAGGCCTTCCAGGTTCTTGGTTTAATATTATGTGCTCATCTGAAGAAAAGGTTCTCTAAGTAAATTAAAATTATCAGCAAAGAGGAGAATATTAAAAATGCCTTTTTTGTTTTATATGTGAGAATATGCCTCAGGAAAATGAAAGAGAAGCTCAGGAAACTCATGTTTTCCAGGGGGGAATCTTCCTGTGAATTTATTTTCCCCCTCAGGTGGCACTGATTTTACCTGTTGACTCTTCACAAACACAGAGCCGTGTGACTTGCTGATTGTTTCCTCTGCAGGATGACATGACTTCCTTTTACAACACTCCCCCGCTGGGGAAAAGAGGGACGTGCAGCTACTTGACAAAGGTCGTGATGAACCTGCTGCTGGAAGGAGAGGTCAGGCCAGGCAGTGATGACCCGTGTCTGGTCAGCTAGTGAGGAAGACGAGAGGCTCTGTGGAGATGCATTTTCTAGAAGTGTGTGATGTTTCGTGCTGAAGCTTAATCAAAGCAGCCAGTAATATACGAAGCAGTGGTGCTGGTGAGGTGATTGCCCTGCTCTCGCAGAGCTACTGGACCTCTTGCACGCCATCGCTGATCTGTCGGTAATCGTAAATGCTTTTAATCAGGTGGAAAAACTTCTCATGATTATGCCAGCTACAATAATAATCTTCACTGAATGATAGAAATAGTTTATGAATTGAAAATTCACCGCTGCATGTTTTATGATAAAACAGCTCATCAAAACGAATCCGGGCTTTTTGGACTCTGAATTTTTACCTTACTGCCACTAAAATGAATTTGCCAACTGGTAAGCATGCTGGGAATCAAAGGTATTGGAAGAATGGTGGTCGTTTTGTTAGTGGTCTTGTCATGCTAGAAGAACATATTAATATACATCATGGAAGCAAAATCAGCCAGCTGATACTTTGGTTCTCAGAAACAACATCATTAATAATATTTTAGTATGCAGAACTGTTCTACAGTTTTTACCTTTAATCATGACTATGCTTTAGTATTTGTGCAGAGTATAGGATTGAATAAATCTGGACCTTATCAAACATTTTCTTTGAGCTTCTGCTAAAAATAGGACCTCTGTAGCATTGTCCAGAAGTATATTTAATTTAAAACTGTTAACCTAGTTTGTACTAGTAAGAACAAAATTAAGTCATTAAATTTTACTTCTGAAGTAATGAATGTATCTGGAAATAGTCTCTGTTCCAAGCTCACAAGACTGAGTTTAGTATTTCCACTTAATCGATTTGGAGA
Source organism: Loris lydekkerianus (assembly GCA_963574355.1). Classification (NCBI taxonomy): domain Eukaryota; kingdom Metazoa; phylum Chordata; class Mammalia; order Primates; family Lorisidae; genus Loris; species Loris lydekkerianus. Next base: position 27,507 of record CAUYPK010098398.1, on the reverse strand, counting down.
TAGTATGGAAGAGAATCTACGGTACCTACCATTACACATATTTTGCTTCCAAATTTACTTAAACTTCAATAAAATAGAAAGTAGACTAAACATTTTGATTTTTGTGAATTTATTTCTTTCCTGAATGTTACACTGCAGCTAACTGGTTTGAGCCCTGGTTCCAAAGAGAGTTATTTTTTAGATCAGCCTTATTGGAATTTCACCTGAGAGGACAGATTTGTCACATGAAAATACAGCCTGTTTAGAGTCTTGAAAGGATCTAAGAGCGGACAGGTGGCTTCAGTGACAAGTCAATTGATATTAAGTAAGTGGATGCATGAGCACAAGGAAACAGTGCTGTGGGTCACATTCCTCCTAATTTTGAGGTACCAGATCTTGTGTAAGCAATCATGCATGTATTAGTTAGCAAGGCTGAGGGGAGTGAGATGGAATCTGACCCGTGGAGCATCTGAGGAAGAGGACAAAGAGGGGCGGTAAAGGAATATACTTCACTAGTGTATCAGGAGAGTTTATGGAAAATCAGTCCTGAGTGATGAAGCTAGTTTATAAAACCTAAAAGTGAAAATAACTTAAGCACAAAGTTTTTGGAGAAAGAATTGAGGACTAATACTTCACAGCTGAGGAAACTGGAAGTTAGAGAAAGAAAGAAAAAAAACTTGAAATATTTAATGTTTGATGAAATTTGAAGAAAAGTAAGCAGTGTTGTATTTTTAAGAATTAAAAGAAAATCTGATTAGCTGAGCAAAGTTGCCAGAAAACCGCTGCTTCAATTGAAATAAAAAATCACTTGCAAATGTGCGTTTCCTGAGTGTTAGCTTCCTGCTTAGACGTTACATACACAGAATCTTCACGTGTTCCTGTGCTACTGAAAGCATTCAGAATCATATGTCACGTGTATCGACTTTATGCTTGAAGAGATTCAAAATGTATTGTTCTGAAAGATATATTTGGAATCAGCCAATATCTGTTTTCAAATTAGAAGAACAAAAAGTAATAAGAATTAGAACACAGCACTCATGAAATTTAGAACTCTCATTTGGTCTACAGAACCCAAATGTTTTAACAGCTGCACTAGAGACTGACAGAAAATATTAGCACATTTATTTAGGCATGACAAGGTTTAAATCTAATTTAAAGCCTTCTCTATCACAATGGCAGATTCAATGTGTAAGTTTATTGTATGAGCAACGTCTGTTGGAAACTCCTGCCTGAATATCAAATTCAACTCTATTTCCAGCTCATCGTTTTAAGAAAACGGGGCATTTTCCAGATTTCCCTGCCATTTTATTTAAGTCTGAAAAAAATCACATTTCAGTTTTAAAAGACCAGAGTATGGGATCATCTTGGTATTATCCTCAATATGCGATAGGTTAGCAATGCCTATGGACCCCAGTTCATGTTTACTGAACACCGGAGTGCATTTAACGTTTCACCAGATTCTTTCCACCCGTCACTAGCATGCATATTAAATAGGTGGCATGAAAAGGGGCGAGGGCAATGCAGTGTGAAATCGAGGAGTGGTGGGAAGCAGCGCCAAGCAGGGGGCGGATAGAACAGTCCCTCTCTCACAGGCTCAAAACAGGAGTGGAAACTGGGGAAGGATCACAGAGCAGCAGCCCATTCAAACAGAGGAAGTAGTGCAGCCTATACCATAACTGAAAACCATCACGAAGACAAAAGCCCTAGTGGAACTAATGTCGGAATCTGGACTCTGCCTCCAGAAACTGCACAAGGGCAAGGACGAGATTGGCAGGTGATTCGTGAAAAGCCAAATGCATTGGAAGGAATGAGTGCTGAGTCAACATCTGGGGAAGGTTCGTCCCACACCACACCTGCCACCATCTCGTATTACTCTCCAGCAGGGCCACTGCCAGCCCACTGCTAGAGAAAGGCACTCTTTCTGGGTACACTCAGCCCTGTGGACACAAAGTTTAGTTTCTTTGTGCTATGAAAAAGGCCTTTTCTCTAAGTAGATGCAACTCCCCCATAGCTCAGAGGACCCATGGCTCAGAGTAAACTGGATTAGGCACCTTTGTGCAGTGTCCACATCACAAACTACATCATTGCCACAGTCCTGTTCCCTGAGAAAGGGGAGAGATAGCAGAGTGGGTATCTTGACTTTTCAGCTGGGAGGGAAACCAACAATGAGAAGAGTGACTAATTCCCCAGAATGATGGTCTGAGAGCTGATACCTTGGGCAAGTATCTTATTACGTGAGAGGGTGGGGTATATGGATAGTGGTGACTGGATTTGAGGACAGAGTCCCCTTATTTTTTTCTATGAATATTGTCTAAAACTGTTAGACTTGAATTTACTCTGTCTAGTCAAGGACATCTCCTGTTTCCATATGGATTGTTCCATCAAATGGCAAGTTTAGGTTTTTCACTAGGGCAGAGATGGTCAGCCGTGGGAGTAGCCCGCACTCCCTCACTTCCATCTCCCTGGAAGTACCCTGCTTTCTTCTTAGTCAGAAAGGAAAAGTGGGTGAGACAAATCAGCCCACTTACCTTCTACCAGTCCTTGTACTAGTCCTTTTCTCTCTGATCTTCTCTGCCTTTCTGAGGGTAGCACATCCCTGACTGTGTCCAACTCCCAAGGAGGAGCACTCTGCTGGAAGATGGGGGGAGGGGTTCAGAAGACCTACGCTGGACGGCCACACTGTGCCAGTCCCAAGAAGAGGGGAAGGAATTGCACGAAAACTGTGTAACAGATGCTACAGACAGAAAAGGAAACGGACGAGACTCCCTCGGGAAGGAAGGTTACTCTGGGGAACAGCACGTACTCCACATCAATGTCCTGTACTCCAAAAGTAAGTAAAGAGAAAAGGAATCGATGAAAAAAGAAGTCAAAGACAAAATAAAACAATTTGATAAAATAGAAAAGAAACTTAGAGCTAAGGAAACAAGTTTCATAAATTAGAAACAGCAAAGAACACTATCTACACAGCTAAAAATTGAACCGACACACACAAGGCTTGAGATAATTTGGTCCAGAGCTTACTGAGTGCCAACTATGTGGGCAGGACAGTGTCTGGGGGATAACTTCCCTGTCCTTGGGCAGCTGGTGTTCTCACTGGGGTTGGGGACATGGGGCAGCATACAGGAATGCTAAGTGCTGTGAAGAAAAGGCAGGAGGAGGTGCAGCATGACGAAGGCCATCAGATTTGCTAGGGAGACCTCTGGTAACGGGACATTTGGTCAGAGAGAGAATCACAATGAATGCAAATGGCAAAGAATGGGGTGGACGATGTTGATCCAACATAAAGAAAACCCATATATAGAGAAGGGTATGATTGCCACAGGAAAAAATTCAAAGGTGTGATAAAGTCTTCCCTAAACAGGTAGGACTCAGAGGCTCCTGTAATCCCAGCACTCTGGAAGCCAAGGCAGGAGGATCCCTTGAGCTTAGGAGTTGGAGACCAGCCTGAGCAAGAGTAAGACCCTATCTCTACTAAAAACAGAAAAAATTAGCCAGGTGTGGTGGCAGGCACCTGTAGTCCCAGCTACTCAGGAGGCTGAGGCAGGAGGATCCCTGGAGCCCATGAGTTTGAAGTTGCTATGAGCGAGGCTGAGGCCATGGGCACACATAACTTCACATCTGTTCAATGTCATACAAGTGTGACCTGAGATTTTTTTTCCAAACATGCAAGGAATCATTACAGCTGTGAGTGTTTCCTGAAAATAATACTTGACTAAATTCAGTCAGCCAAGAGAACCAGTGTGAAGAGTGAAGTAACAGAGAAGATATAATACATAAAAAATATTTATGAATCATGAGTCCCTTGCAATATAAAATTAATAGTAAACAACAAGACTTACAGTGACTGCAAAGAACATGAAATGAGGTGTCACAGTTTAAAATAACATGACTCACTCACTGGGACAAAAATCCTAGCACTTGTTGATAACTCAGTAAGAGCCAAGAAGAAAGGATAAGTGAGCTAATTTTCTTGTCTTTCACAGCAAGAAATCAATATTCACTTCATGTTTTTTTTTTTTTTTTTTTGAGACAGAGCCTCAAGCTGTGGCCCAGGGTAAAGTGCTGTGGCATCACAGCTCACAGCAACCTCCAACTCCTGGGCTCAAGTGATTCTCTTTCCTCCACCTCCCAAGTAGCTGGGACTACAGGCACCCACCACAATGCCCGGCTATTTTTTTTTTTTTTTTTTTTTGGTTGCAGCCATTATTGTTTGGTGGGCCCCGGGCTGGATTCGAACCTGCCAGCTCAGGTGTATGTGGCTGGCACCTTAGCCACTTTGAGCCACAGGCACTGAGCCTCACTTCATTTTTTAAGTTAATAAATCAAGAAATAAGAAAATTTTTAAAGTTTACCATTTAAAATACAAAAATGGCCAGGCAAAGTTTTGAGCACCTTTATTGCTTTGGAGGCTGAGGTGGGAGGATTGCTTGAGCCCAGAAATTTGAGGTCAGCCTCTAAGAACATTTTAAAATTAAAATTAAAAAAAAAAAAAATACAAAGGTAAGTTTAAACTACCAGAATGGGGGGAGGGTGTTGGGGTGAACTGGAAAACTGACCATATAGATTCCAGATCCAATATCCTGGGACTCTCCACCTTAATGTCAGACAACATTGAATCATAGGTAAAAGAGTGTTAATCGAGAACTAGAATTCAGTTCTGCCACAGCATTGTGGCAGACATCCATGTCCGTCCACCAAAATCTATTCTCTACTTGCATGCCCCAGAATTACAGATGGGCACATGGCTGCTCACATGCACAATACCACACGGTTCCTCGTGATTTCAATGGAATGTTCTCAATGACAGTGAGCAAAGTGGTGGCGTTGAAGACAGTCAAGCCTGGTCTCTTAACTCGAGGCAGTCCTCCTCATCTCCACACCCCTCTGCCCACTAGAATAGCTCTCATTGACAACAGACTCGGGATTCTGTCAGGAGATAATAGAAACTATCTCAATTATTTAGAAAGAATTCAAAGAATTGTTTAACCTGATACAAAATAGGAAACTAAAATGGTGTATCTGTGTGAATCATTGTATTTATGTAGGGGCAGAGAGGCAGGTGCCATTTGTCCTAGCGGTTTGCTCCAGTGGTGTAAGTATCAGAATATATAAAGCAAGTGCCTGGAAATGCAAGGAGAAAGAAAACCATTTGTCCTAGCGGTTTGCTGCAGTGGTGTATCAGAATATATGTGATACAGAGTATGGATTCCAGAATATGGCAATGCAAGGAGAAACAAAACCATAATCCAGGAGGCTTCACCTAACTTTCATATGACAAGTGAAATCTGCAAACATAAACATGATACAGGGCACGGAAATAACATATTATTATTATAAATGTTTAATTATTATAAAAGTTTAATTCCATGTTCAAATAGATTATACCTCCTATTGTCCCTGAAACATTTCTTGAAACTAACTTATTTTGAGCGCAAAAAAAGCCATTCATTTCTAAATCAGAAACAGTGCAGATTACATTCTCTATGCCAAACAAAAGAAAAACCTCAGAACTATTATGCTCATTTTACATGTGAGGAAACCAAACAATAACCAAAATAGAAAAAGAAAAAAAAGCCCAACCTCTTTGAACTTCCTTTTTAAATGAAAATCAAAACTCAAATGTTAGAATATCTGTATTATAATCAAACTACTACTATGAGATGGTTAAAAACATATTCAGATTAAAATGTATAGCTTTAAATATGGCACTCAATAAGACAGAATAGAAATAAATGGATTAAATATTAATTTCAAGAAATTTTAAAATTCTAAGAAAACATAAGGAAAGCACAAGGACAATGACCAAGTGAAGCAGAATTTAATCAATTTAATAGCAGACAAACAGAGCAAAGCCAGTATCTGGGGGTTTTTCGCCAGCTTTATCAAGGTACATAGTATAATTGACAAATAAAAATTACATACATTTATGGCAAACAACCTGATGTTTTGATAGGATTAAATTAATGTAATCAACGTATCTATCACTACTGTTTTTGGAGTTGAGAACATTTAAGACCTACTCCCTTAGCAATTTTCAAGTGTACAATACATGATTATCAACCATAGAGCTGGCTTTTCGAAGAAAACATTAGGTGGCTGCACCACTTGTCATCCCAACTAAGTGAGGACACTGACCAATGCGAGCTCACCATTACAGGGCGCTGACCAATGCAAGCTCACCGTTACAGCGCGCTGACCAATGCGAGCTCACTGTCACAGGACACTGACCAGTGCAAGCTCACCGTCACAGGGCGCTGATCAGTGCAAGCTCACCGTTACAGGGCACTGACCAATGCGAGCTCACCGTTTTGGGAGGCTGACCAATGCAAGCGCACCATTACAGGGCACTGGCCATGCTGGGCACTGGGCTTGGGGCCTGATATGCATCAGCCTTGCTTTATGAGGTCAGAACTATTACACTCATTTTACATGTGAGGAAACTGAGGCATGGGGTTTAAGCATTTTTCCCAAGGTCCTACAAATAGTACATGACTGACCAGTATCAAATATTACAATGTAGATCACAAAATTAGAACTCAAAAAGATGTGGAGGAAATTTTAAATTTGGCTCAGCCCTGTAACCCTGGCCCTTTGGGAGGACAAGGCAGGAGGAGTGCTTGAGCCGTGGAGTTTGAGACCAGCCTAGGCAATAGCAAGACCTCTCTGCAAAAAATGAAAAAGGGAGGGAGGGAAAAACGAAGGAAGGGAATTCTCAAACTTATAAAAGGACTGATTCAAAGATGCTTCCTAAAGAAGCAAGCTTACCTGTTTTTTGAGATCTGAGTCGTCTGGGGTAGGGTTACCTGGCTCGTGGTCTCTGGACAGCAGCCTTGACTCCCCTGTGCCTGGGAACACAGGGAGCAGTCTCCCTAGATGAGGGCTCTGGAAAGCGTGCAGCTGTGAGAGGTGTGCATTCACCCTGGAATCTGGCTTAGTCCTCCTCCTTCCTTGCAAACATATTACCCGAGTCCCATCTTGTGGAAATCCCTGACGGTACCCAGTTGGCAGCACAAGTGTATTTTCCTCTTTTTCTGAGCCCACAGTGAAATGAGAAGGGAAAATCTCAATCATCCTCATCAAGTGCCCTTCCTACCACGTCCTCAGCTTGGTAGAGAAATACAATGCCAAGGAGCTGCTTAACTGTACCCGCCTCGTGTGATCACTACAGGAAGCTAAAGGGGCAATCTCGGTTCAAACACGGGCTGAGCCACCAGGAAAAACGGTGAGTCCAGAAGGAATTTGGATGGTTTAGAGAAGTGTTGGTTTCTGAGCCTGGGAGTGAGTAGAGTAACTGGGAGTCTTTCATGCAACACGCGTTTCTGGTTCCTCAGATTCTATTGTTTTTTTGATGGAAACATTGCAAATTATAGAAACACAGCTCATGACCTAGCAGTTTGGCAGCACCATCCTTTTACTTCTGGTCAACTTCATGTAACCCTCTGGTTTGAAAAGAGCAGGATGGATCCAAGCAAAAATGAAATGTTTGTTTTTTTCAGGTACTTGCATATCCTAAAAGAAAGAAAGAAAGAGAGAAAGAGAGAGAGAAAGAAAGAGAGAGAAAAGAAAAGAAAAGAAAAGAAAAGAAAAGAAAAGAAAAGAAAAGAAAAAGAAAGAGTTCTCCAGCCTTTGAAAGCATTAATCTGCCCTCACTTGAAGTGATTCATTTTAATTTTCTGGTCTTTTTCTGGTTTTGCTTTTTGTTTGTTTATTGACCTGTTAAAGAAGACAGTCACAATTTCTTGATCACCAATTTCATGCTGGTGGTCAACATTAACTAAAATACACCTAAAATACATAGCCACTTTCAGCTGTCCAGCTTAGAACTGTGGGACAGTCCTGTGCTCATACAAATGGCTCTTTTGAACCCAGAACTCTGGTACCTAATAACACAGGCTGGCCTGGAAGTGCACATCTTTGTGGGAGGGGGCAAGTTCAAGTCCACAGTTCACCATACACCTCCCTGGCCCGTCCCTCCCCAGGCCCCATTAAAAAGAACAGTGACCCAGACCGGAATGTCAAGGCATTTTTCTTGCTTCTTTAGGAGAGAAACAATTCTATCCCAGGGAGTCTAGAACCCTCAAAGGCGTCATAACAAGCCGTGGAACTGTTTCCTCCTGACACTGCCACCATGTGCTGCTCCCCTTCCCCCTCATAGCCTAAGTGTCCCTTTAGGTTCCTTTCTGCTTCCAGGGTTCCTCTCCCAACAGAGAATTAGGTCACTTTCCATTGCTAAAATAATCTATTCTACTGCCAGAGACTATGCTCTCTGCCCAGCCATTGTTGGGACTCAAGTTTTGCTTTCTGCTCTCTTCCACTCACTACAGCAGGACTGAGTGTCTGTGATATCACCCTGATCGTTGTGTAATTAAATAATTAAACCTTCTGCGGCTCCCTAGAGCCTGTTCCACAAGTCACTCCAGCTGGTCACAGTCTTCACAACAAAGACATAGATGTCATCCTCTTATCTGAAACTTTCCTCCCTGTGTCTTATTCAGTCACTCCTTCCTTGAGCCCCCTTGTCTTCCAGAACTCCTGAAGTTCTGCTGGTTCTATCTTTCAATGCCCAAGAATGGCACAGTTCAGTACAATTGTAGACTGCAGACGAGCCACTGAGAATCTGTTCTCTCCGTAGGTCAGTGCTTTCTTGGGAAGTATGAGCCTTTATACGTGAAGGCCTGGCACCTAGTGAAGGCTGGTGTCTTCACACAGTCCCCACCACAGTGCTAAGCACGTGGCAGGAGCTAAATGAATGCTTACTAATTAGAAAGTGTGGGAAATAAATATTCAACACAAATGGGGATTTGCTCAAAAGGAGGTACAATTATCTGATTGTCTGAAAATAGGAAAGGGACTAGGGCTACCTTGGTGGTTTTACATGTGACCGCCGTGAGAGAAAAATTTAGGAAACTTGTACATGTTTATTTCATCTAAAAAATGGAAGGCAAAAGAATTCTAAGCTTGATGTTTATGAGAACAGCTGATGAATGACTTTAGTAATTTGTGGGCAAAAAGCTGAGAATTCCAACTTCGCTTTGTAAAAATAGCTTTAGAGACATTCTGAAGTTGGAAGTCTTTACGCAAATTAATAACACAGGTGATTTTTCAACTTCTATTGAGTGGGGGAGTAAATAAGTTGAACTAGCAGTGTCAGCAGTCAGTTAAGTGGTTCTCTCCAACGCCCCGAGGACCGTGCTATCAATCCTCTCCTGGGGAGGCGGGAACGGTCTGGACACGATTCCTTCTTTGGCCCAGTGCCTCATAGCCTTGGTAGGAGTGCAGTTGGCAGCTGCTTAGTTAAAATACATTAGACCAGTGACATTTTTCTCAGATTCTTTAATTGAGAGGAGACCCCAGGTACCAGTGTGCAGTATTATTTGAGTTAGAGCAAAAAGTCTACCTTTACTCACCGTGCTGGGCTGTTGACTGGTCTCTGGGACCCCCTCTCCTCATCAGATGCACAAGGAAAACCAGTTACTGCAGCGCACCCCAGAGAGCCACTGTGAAGAAGAGTGGTAATGAGGGAGAATGAGCCCTGGGAAGTAGCACAGCACTTTACCCTGCGGTACATAATTATCAAATGCCGCTCGGGGCAGTGATTATCCCAGCACACGCTGTATAAGGTGAAGCTTTAACTTGTTAAAACTTTACCAGGCAGTGTATTATTGTGCATGTGGGAACCTGACTTGAATATGTTCTCAGTCGGTAACAGGAAGAGTGACTGCAGAGCCTCGGGCCCACCTCAGTGCTCCCAGAGACCAAGGGTTTAATGTGAATCTTGGCCAGAGGCTTCCAACATTTGTAACTCACCACAACATCAGTCTCTGTTCAAGGATCTTTCACTAGCGCTGTCCCCTTTTGTCCTCACAGCTGCTGAGTTCCTGCTCTGAGGTCTGGGCAGTTCTCTACTCCTAGACCTGTGGCCCAATACCCAGCTCAGGCCTCACCCTGGCCTGACCCAGAGGCCTTGTGCCTGGACTCTGGCCAGTGCTGGGCCCCAGTGCTTAGTGGAGGGTGAGGGGCAGCTGCCTTCCTCACAGCTCAGCCTGGAGGCTGTGAGAACTCCGCAGACCAGAGGGCCCCCACCCCATCACGGCCACTGCTCCTGTCGAGGCCTCTCTCGCTGCCTTCGGGGCGACGAAGCCTCTCTTGGGACATGACACTTCTGCCCTGCCTTTGGCTGCTTGTGGTATCTTTGTTGGCCTGTCCATGGAGCTTGGCCTTTTATTTTTTCATCCTGAGCAGGTGAAGGATAGAAGATCTGGATTCTGAGGAGCAGGGGGTCTCAGCCGTGCAAGCAAAGGTTTTAGGCAGGAAATAGATGAAGTTTCTCCATGTATGAGGGTCCTGGATGCCTGTGACTTCCTGCTTACAAAATACGCGTTTGATGTGCAGGAGACAGAGAGAGTTGAGTTTGGAGGGGCAAAGAGAAGACCTCTCATCCCACGCCCAGTGGGAGAGCCAAAAGCAGATGATGTCCCGTGAGGCTCTTAGAGAGTGTCCTGCTCCCAGCAGCAGGGGTTCACTACTGCCTAAAGCTGAAACCAAGTTTGCTTCCGGCTTCAGAGGCGGAAGCAGGTTTCGTTTCAGCAAGGCCCCCCTGTGAGCAGCTGTGCTGGGGCTCACTGCCCACACCCTCTGCTGTCTTCTGTGACCACAGTCTCTTTTCTGCTCTTCATTAGTCCCTTTCTGTTAGCATTAATGTTGCCTTGTATCTCTCCCATCTGAAAACAAACCTTCCTCCTGACCCCACAAGGCCCATCCTCCAGACCCTTCATCTCCTCCTACGTGTAGCCATGCTTCCAGCAAGGCCCATCTTCCAGACCCTCCATCTCCTCCCACTTGTGGCCATGCTTCCCGCAAGGCCCATCTTCCGGACCCTCCATCTCCCCCCATGTGTAGCCATGCTTCCCACAAGACCGCACCTGCTCTCGCCACCTCTCACCAGCTGCTCTGTCACTGACGTGACTCTCGCTAAGGTCACCAAGCCTAAAAGACATTCTTTAAGGCCTCATCTCTCAGCAATGTTTAAACAAATAACCCTTCCCTCTTTACAATGCTGCTGTCCTTTGGCTCCCAGGTCTGCCACCTCCTCCCTGGCTCCCAGGTCGCCACATCCTCCTGGTCCTCCTCCTCCTCCCTGGCAGCTCTTCCTCAGCATTTTTCACCAGCTCATCCTCTTCTACCCACCATTAAACTCTGGAATCCCCTTGGCTTGGCCCAAGGCCCCTCTTCTGCCCTGTAGTCTCCCCCTTGGGGGTCTCACACACCTGCAGAATGTCAATGGCCAATAGCAAAGTCTTCTCCTTGGCTTTGAGCCCAGACCTTGGCTCTGACAGCAGACTTGTGCTCAGCACCAGCCTGAAAGCTCAGGTAGCAACCCTTCTCTGTCCACATTCCCAACATCAACCCGCGATGCCCTCACTCTCGACTGCGGAAATCTTAGTTTTCCTTTCACAGCCCATGTAGCTCTGTCTGTAGAGACGCTGAATGTTACCAAGGTCTTTCAATGCTGTGCCTAATAAACCTTGAACCAGCTCTCCGCTCCCCTTTCCCCTGCCGCTGCCCTGATGTCGGCCACTGGCATGTCCTTGCTGGATTTTCCATGATGGGCCCCTAACTCACCCCTCCTTTCCCCCAGCCCTCACTCCAGCTGTTAGCAGGAAGACATGCTTTCAAAATGAAAATTGTAGCATGACGATTGGGGATACACAGGAAGACTTAAAACTCTTAGAAAACATATTGTTCTAACATAAGACTCCTTCTCTCAGTCCTGCAGATTCACCACAAGCCTTTGCCCTGTGCTTTCTCTACTTCCTCCTGCTCACCTCCCTCCTCCGCCTGCTTCCTCCCACTCACCAGTCGGCTCCCAGCACACACGTCACTTCTCTGGGAGCTTTCTTGGAGCCCCAAGATCAGAGAGCTCCTTGTGTTACGTCTTGGCTTTTTCAGAGACGTGTAAGCAATGATCACAGTTGCAATGTAGTGTCGGAGTAAGTGATTGGCTCCTTAAACCTTACGTGACCTTTTAGGTAATGTAAATGCCCTAAAATTGATTATGGTGACAGATGAACAAATACATGAAAAGAAGAGAAGCTGTTGAAATGGGTGAGTTACATGGTTATAGATTATATCTCAATAACACTGTCCTAAAAAAAAAAAAAAAAGAGCCTAACCTGGGAGGAAAGGTCTGGAGGAGGCAGGAAGCTCCTCTGTTGGGGCTTCGTTGAGTGCCCAGCACACAGCAGGGTGCCATGTGCCCTGTGCTTAGATGACAAGGCTGACCTTCTGACTGGGTCTGGCCTTGTAAATGTTTTATTGCTCTTAGATTTGGGAAAGAAAAGTTGTCTTTCATGTATTCCACCCTATTATTTTAGTGCTCTTTATGTAAATGCCCTCAGACCTCTGTCACACTGCAAGGGGAAGCAGTGACCCAGAATCTAACGGTTGCACGCCTTGGAATTTTCTGGTTTCCCTGCTGAAAGTTGTCCTCTTGCAGCACCAAGTGAGCTCCAAGCTGCAGATACAGCCAGGTGATACCAGGTGTCACAGTCCTCACGCTGCAGTGACAGCTCCGAGCCATAGACGTGCTGCCTGCAGTTTCTAAGGAAAGCCAGTGAGCAGTGGACAGTGGGCAGCGCCTCGTCATTCCTGTCACCGTCTTTCTTTAGGTGTTATGAACAGTTTCCTTATTGTTCAGTTCAGGGGTACCCCCCACCCACCCATCTGTGTCACCACTGATGAAACTCTGTACCCCATAGAAATCAGTTCATCATGGAGGGAGCCGGAGAGAGTTCAGCCTGACCATTCTCCTTCTTTCTGCAAAGTGGACCATTATTTATTTTAGAATTGCTCTAAAGGGAACCAAACACAAGCGCTGTGTTTGGTCCTACTTGGTTTTATCTCATTCTACTTTCTTTTCCAGTTGAATGGCTCAAGGTAAAGCAAAGTATGCTCCAGGGAGCGTCATACCTGCAGATGTGGCTTCGTTTTGTGTTTCCTCACCTGGATAGGTGTGTAGGAACGGGCCAGCTCATGGACTTCAGAAGGAGTCCCAGTCTCTCTTGTACAGCAGATCCCTTTTCCCAAGCAGAGACAAACCTCTGGCTATGAGATTACTTCCTGCACACAGGCTGCTTGAAACATTATTTTAAAGATCAACTGAAGCCCCTGGTTGCCTGTTTGTGTAAGACATTAATGGGCCAGCTGCAAGACACATCTCGGGTAAAAAAAAAACCATGAATGCGTGTAAGTTGGTCTGGGATGCGAAAACTAGAACCTCTGGTTTTGCTATGAAGCAGCTTCCTGCAAATTGCTTCTGGAAAGTGCCAGCCAGGGGCACAGGGCTGGTTGGAGCACCAGTGGTGCCTCTGATCCAAATGCCTGTGGAATCCTCTGGACGGCACTGCCGGGTGGGCCTCCACCTGCACTTGTTTGATTGCTGCAGGATTTCTAAAGGCTTATTTCTAGGTTTTTTGTTATTTGTGACAGGGCGTCTATTAAGACATTCATTCATTCACTCGTTTTCACTTCATGCAAAAATAATCGGTTGAGAACTGTTACAGGTGCTGGGGACTAGTAGTGAGCAAGACCAACAAGGCTCCGCCGTCCAGCAGCTTGTACTCAATGTGGAGAGACAGAACAAAACCAAGTCAAGACATACAGCGCGGCAAAGCTGTATGTATGGTAGTGGTTAGAGGGTTAGGGATGAAGTAAGGGGTATTTCACATGGAGTGGGTCAGGAAAGCGCCTGTGAGCAGGGAGCACTAGGAGAGTGGTGGGAGGAGCCTTGCTCTGACAGGGGAGACCTGCACGTGCAGAGGCTCCGAGGCAGGAGCAAGTCAGCTGTCCTCAGAGAACAGACACAGGCCCAGAGGTGCAAGGCTGGCATGCACAGGGCACTGGGAGGACATGAGTGTGGAGGGTGGGGCAGGGCCCCTACAGGTGTCTGACCTTTAAGTGCCATGCAAGACACTGGTGGGTTTTAAGCTGTTGGGGGTGAGGAGTCTCCATGAATGCCTTGGCATGTCGAAGAAGAACTTGAGGGATCCCTAGCAGGGTTGCAAACAAAGGCCAGCTGCTGATAAGAGGACAGTGGGGTGTGTGCGACATCTAAGCCAGTGACTTTCAGCTGGTGTGCCGTGAGAGGATCTTAGGTGTGCCACAAAGATTTTTAAGGATCTTTAATCAAACTATTTTCAAAAGAAGTTCAAAATACAGTAAGTATATTCTTACATTTACTCTTTTTTTTTTTTTTTTTTTTTGATCAACATACTTTAAGTGTGCTATAGGTTTAATTGTGCCATGAGATAAAAAAGGTTGAAAAACACTGCTCTAAGCCAAGCCCCGGAGTCACTCGTTCTCAGTGTACTGCCTCTCTGGGCCCGGTTGGCCACGTGGCCTTTAATGTGAGACTTTATAAAAGGCCCCCGCAGGCTCCAGCCACATATTCAGGGGGTGCCCTCCATCCCCTCCAATGCACTGTGGCAGCTCACACTGGGTTTCTGAACTCAAGTCCCATTTCTTTTTAACGAAGAGACTCTGGCCTTAATTAAGATGACTTGGCCACATTTGCAGAGGTAGCTCACTACCATTAAAGCTGCTGTTGCCAAAATGTAGGGTGCCTGAAGCCAGCCAGCTGCCCACTCCCACTCCCCCCTCCCCCCGCCCTGTACAGCGCACCCGCAGGGCCCTGCAGGCTTCCAAGTCTCCTCTCTCTGCAGAGAGTCGCCAATTACCCACATCATCAGCTTTTAGAATCCAGTCCGAACGTCAACGGCTCAAAGTGAGCTAAATTATACACTTTTCCCCCTGCTGATTGTAGATAAGAGATCAGAGCATTTCTAAAATACATTGCTTTTGTGTAGGGGAGGAGTGAAAATTCTGACACTTAAGCAGAGAAGGCAGCAAGCAAGCGTCAGGATGCTGTCCGTGATGTGGGGGAGCTGGTCTTTACACTCTTCACAAATGAGGGTCATTGTCAGGGTCACGGTGGGGAGTGGGAGGCGAAAATGACGTTGTGATGTATTTGGATTCTCCTTTATTCTCTGCCTACCTGTGATTCCAGCTCGCAGGCTCCCACGAGTGTTTTCTGGGAGGCTGATGCTGAGTTGCAGCATTCTTTTCCTTAGCAAGGTCTCTTGACAGCTAGTACAATGGTAATAATGATGGGGCAGGAGGAGAAAATGGGTCTTTAAACAGCTTTTATGTCAGTGATAGATGGAGGAAGTAGGGCACAGGGTTACCCAGGGGTCAGGCTGGGCAATGGGATGGGCGATTTTAAAATTCGTTCTGCACATTAAAAGGGGGAATCATCAAAGTGCTTTCCTAACAGTCCCTCAGGGGTTGCGTATTTTGTGGGGAAATAGTGAGGTGAACTTGGTGGCTGAAGGACACTTTTGGATTAGAGTGTGGGAAAAAGGGCAGTGGAGGGATGAGGGGCCAGAGGAGCAGCAGGAATGCCCCTCTCCTTTCATTTCCCAGGGATCTTTGGTCGATGTGGTTGAAAAAAGGTTGGGTTTGCCAGTGTTCCTTAGTGCCTCTCTTCCCAGAAAGATTTCCTCGCCCAGTGCCCTCTGGGACCCTCTCCCATCTTGGCAGGCCACGGCCTGAAGCCGTTCTGGCGAGGAGACTTGGGCTGGACAGTGCGCGATGGGTGGTCGCTCTGGCCCAGTACAGGCAGGCCCTGACGTGATTCCCCTCGCTTTCTGCTTTCTACTTTCCTCTCCTCTCGGCTTGCCGGCTCCGGGTCCACCTTCCCACCAGCTCCCCTGGAAGGCTGTACCTAGTCCAGTTCTTCCTCTGCTCAGAAACCTTGTTTGACTCCGCACTGCTGACAGATCAAAGTGCAGACTTCTTAAGGGGGGAGTCTCACACTGACACCCCACCTCTGACCAGGGCTCTGTGAACAGCAAGATCCCACAGCCTCTTTGGCCTGGAAGCAGAGCACAGGGGCTTTGGGGGCGACACCTCCCGGTGCCAATGGAGCCGGCAGGGCTGCTGCACTGAGCACCCGGATTCCCCTTGTCCCCGCTAGTCTTCAGATTTGCTGAATCACGGACACACCCTAGCTTCCCTGTGCATTTTTATTTAAATTCCATCTAAATTCTGTACTGGCATGGAAGGGATTGCAAAAACATGTTGCCTTGATTCTCTTTCTGCTGCTGTTTGATGGTCCTCTCTGCAAACAGAGACAGGAGGGAGCTCAGTGACTTGCCATGAGTCACGTGCGTGAGAGTGACTCTGGTCACACGTATCCCCAGCGCTGCTCCTTTCCCTGCCCTCTGCTGGGTGTTTCCTACGTTTCTGTGCTCGGTGCCTCGCACACTGGAAACTCTGTTTCTCCTCTTGAGGCCACACCGGTGACATTTCCATGCCGCCAGCATCCCTGAGGATGTGCCTACCAGCCGTATCTGACTTCTGACTTTCCCTTAGTTGCCGTTACTGTTGTTTTGCATTTATTTTTTAAATTAAAAAAATTAATTATTATGAGTATGTAATAGTTGTATATGTTTATAGGTCCACATAACATTTTGATACAGGCATATAATGTGAATTAATCAAATCAGAGGAATTGAGCTATCCATCATCTCAGACATCTGTCATTTCTTTGGGTTAGGAATATTCCAATTCCATTCTTTTGATTATTTGAAAGTATACCCTCCCTGTTTTCCATGACCCTATCTAACTGCATTTTTGCACCCGTTGACATCTCACTTTATCCACCCCTCCCCATTACCCTTCCCAGCCTCTGATCACCACCACCTCACACGCTTGTGTCCACAAGGTCGATTGTTTTAATATTTATCTCCCTTATAGGATGGAGAACAAGTAAGATTCGTCTCTCTGTGCTTGGCTGTTTCTCTTAACATAAAATTCTTCAGTTCCATCGTGTTGTTGCAAATGGCAGGATCTCATTCTTTCTTGTGGCTATATAACATTCCATCGTACACATACCACAATTTCTTTAACCACTCATCTGTTAATGAACACTTAGGTGGGCTCCAAATCTGGGAACTGGATACCCAATTTTCCTGGCACTCTTATTGACAAGACTATCTTTTCCCCAATGTGTGTTCCCGGCACCTTTTTTGAAGGTTAAGTTCACTGTAGATGTGTTATTGTAGACCCTTAAGCTTGGGGAAGACTTTCAAAGATTCTTATAAGCCATCACAATTTTAAGAAAATCAGTCCTATTTTCCATGCCTTCAATAAAAGAGATTCCTGTTAATTTTGGCACACTCTTAATGACAAAGAGTTCTGTTTCTCTAAACAGAACTGGGTAGATTCTAGCCCCTGTTCACCTCTCACCTTGGTGTGTGACCTCATGGAAATCATTTCACTTTTCCCAGCCTCAGAGTCTCACGTATAGAACCAGGGGGAGAAGGGAGGTGACCCCCATACCCCTTCCCACCCCTGGGCTTCTGTGCTTTCTCCTCTGTGCCTCAGTGGGGACGAGCAGCGCACTCACAACGTGCTCTCTGTACAAGCCCTTAAAGTCTCTACCATGGGGCATTTCCTAGAGGAACAATGGGCAGCCGTATGCCCCACTAGCTGAGCTGGATCTCTGCATCCGTGGCTGGCTACCCACAGAGGCAGGGCGCAGGTGCCAGTGAGCAGGGACCCACCTGGCTCCAGTCTTTGTAGGAGGAGGGCACCACTTCCTGGCTGTTCTCTGTCCTCTCAAGGTCCTGTGTCACACAAAGGTTCCTGATGTCTACCCCTCTGTGTCGACTGAATCACAGAATGTGGAACAATAACAAAACTCTGGAAATCCCCCTTTGTAGAGCACTCTCCCTCCCTCCCTCCTCCTCCACTCTCTGCTATGCTTCTGGGTGGGACTAGACGGCTCCTCTGCCCTGGTCCAGCTATGCCTTTCAGGCCTGTGGGACCCTCTTGCCCCCACACTGTGGGTGCACCGTGCTGCTTTTATGTTTTGGCCCCTGGTGTCACATACTGTTCTTTGTTCTTATTCCTACTTGTTCTCCTAATTCTTTGGAAAGTTTTCATGCTCCTCATAATTCGGGAAGCTTTGAACTGACTAAGGCACTTTGCTGTAGGATGCTGTCTTTCCTGCATCTCTGCCCTGCTGTCCTGCTTGTTTCTGCTCCATTGACACAGAATGGGCTGCTATACAAGTGGCCATGCTGGCCAGCCTGCCATCCTCCACCCATCAGAGGAGCAATTTTGCAGCAATTTGATTTCACGTCTTTGCCCCACTTGGATACGGCAGATGGCTGGCCTGGGAGTCAGCAGACGGAAATGGGTCTCGTGCAGCAGACCCCGCGTTCAAGGTTCGTCTTGTTGAGGGTGCAGTGCAAAGAACAGAGTCTTAATGAAAGTGGAAGTCCTGGGTGATAAGGGCTTCCCACTTCCACTTAGCTCCACAGTCCTCTGCCTCCAGCTCCAGTCTTACCCTGAGCACAGCTCTTTCTCTGCTAAGAAACCAATAGACCAGATTTCCTACTGGATCCCTCTTGCCCAGTTCAGTTTAGGTGGCAATTCCATTTTAATTAGTGTTCATCCCACTGTGGCAAATGACCTCCAGTTGCTTCCTAGGTCCACCTGCTTCTTAGGTTGCTTTCTCTATAACCCTCAAGCTGCGTCAATAAGGAGTTGATAGGAGAGTAAGCCAAGGAAAGTCGTGTCGTAAATAATGACAGCCGGCGTGATTGGACACTCTCCTGTGTCAGACGCCACACGTCACTGTTGCTGCATTAACCCTTGTTGTGATTGGGAAAGGTAGAGGGGCGTGGGTCCGTCCTAACAGATGGGGAAACTGAGGCTCTGGAGGTTCAGTAGTTTTGTCAAGGTCATAGAGCTAGAAAGTGATAAGCCTAGAATTCGAATCCCAGTCAGTCTTTTTCCTGGAGTCCGTGCTCCCAACCATGTGTCTCTGTCCTCTGGGAGAAATGGGTGCAACCTGCCTTGTTTGCTCAAAGTCCCATCCGCATTTTCTCATTCCGCATCTCACTTCCTGCCTGTCCATAGGCAGACTATTTATTTACCACTCTGAACTTGGAGGTGCCCGTGTGGGGTGGTTAAAACTGCAGGACATCACATGCACTGAGTGATTTGTGTTGTGTCAGAAAGCCAAGGTCACATTTCTCAAGAGGAGTCTAGACATGGCCGCTTGGGTTTCGTTTGTAATGAAGCATTTTGAACACACACATTCTGCAAAATCCCTTCTGCAGGTTACTTCATCGAATTTAAGGAATGGCTGTTCTAGTAAATGAGATAGCCAGTTAAGTGAGCTGTTTCCTCCAAAGATTTATGTTTTGGGAGCCCAGGTAAAGCCACCCGCTTGGGCAGCGTCGAGGGAAACCCTTGGAGACACCGCGTGATTTAATAATGAGGCACAGGTGACAGCTTTGGGGGAGCTGTTTCTCCTTGCTGTAGGACACCACAAGGGAGGTTAGGAATCTTGTTTCATTTCTATTCATTATACACCTAGGAGCAAATTGAAGCTTTGTGGTTAGAACCTATTGAAATCCTGGGGCTTCCTTCTTGGGTTTGATTTTTCCTTCTGGTTTCCTTGGGGCTTGTTTTGAGAGAGGCTTGAGGAACCATGCAGGGTAATTGGATGATCAGTGCACTTTAATTAAGGCAATGGGATGCAACGAGCAGCACATTTCAGGTTGATGGTGGTACGTGGCTGGCTGGGTGGTTGTCTGTGGGACAAAGCCAGACAGAGAGGCACATTTTATTGACCCTCAAGGTGCCATCTGGGGGTTGGTCTGCACTGGTAGGACAATAGGCTCACATTCATACGTAGAAACTAGCGAAGCCCCTACATGATAACCCCGTAATCAAGCTCCAGGTGAGTTGTGTCCTAATGACTAATGATGACCAGTTCCAGAATTAAATGATCTCTTGATACGTTTCCACTCTGGTTGGCCTCCTTCTAGCCTTCTCAGCTATCTTCTCCACTCATGGAGTTTGTTCCTAGTTGAAGACTTACCTAATTTTACTACTGAATTAGTCAGAACACAATTTTGGAAGTAGAAAAACATCCTAAGAACCTGACATCTTCCCAGCTCAGATGTAAATTATTTTGAGACCATTTGGTGTTTTGGAAAATGTGGTACAATTGTATCAAAAACCAACTGTGAAAAGAGAAAGGGTTTGTTTTTTAATTTTTAAAAATAAAGGCTCAGAAAACTGGGGGTATAGATAATTATAAGATGTAAGCACGTCTAGAGTGGAGGCAAGTGCTGTGTGATGAGACCGGTAGTTAGGCATCCAGATGGCAGCCACAGAAAGCTTTCTAGGAATTTCTGGTCACAGGGACTTATTCAAAGATGCTTTTGTAGGATAATATTTAGAAATAAACATATCCTACATCAAGGACACAAAGTGAATTCAGTGTGAGTTCAAAATGACTTGCTTTTCTTCCTGAGGCTTAAGGGACTTGGACCCCCTGGGTCACACGCAGAGTTGGCTTCCTTGGAGTTAAACATTCCACAAGCCCATTCTCTGAAGCTGTGCACCCCATGAAGCCTGAGATCAAAGAGATATGGGCCAGAGGGTTGATGTATGTTAACAACATATTGTCAGAGGTCTATAGGTGCTCTGCCCCGAAGGAAAGACACAGTCGTTACTTCATACTGAGTAAACTGAGTGAACGCTGAAAGATATTCTTCTAGTTACTTTGTTCCCCTGTGGCTACTTTGTTCTTTGTGATCTTTCTTTAGATACCTGCTCAGAAATTAGTCAATGTTTAGAAGAAGAGGTTTACTACAAAGGTGATTGTATTGATATGATAACAAAATATTTCCTTTCAAGTTAATTTCAGATAAGTAAATTGAGGTAACGGTGAAACTAATAGATAATAGATTAAGTGTGTACATGACTAGGAAAGTATAAAATCAAAACCTGAAATAAAGATTTTTGCTACACTCCATCTTATTGTATGTAGTCTGTTTCTTGTACTAATAATTACAGGAGTGAGTTTACACCCATGGCAAAGCTGCTGTTCGTTCGCGTCTCCAGTCACGCAACACTTTTGTGGTGCGTCCCTGACTCGCCGGCCTAGGTTGCTGTTGCCCTGCTGGGGATACCTGGAACTTAGGAGCTTTCCTGCTGCAGGTGGTGTCCAGCTCAGGATAATGTGCAGAAATGACCACCATGACCTACTACACAGCCATCCCTCCTGAGACAGGAGACAGGGGTGGTTTAATAAGATAAAAATAGCATTATCACTCTGTGTGTGTGTGTGTGTGTGTGCACGCGTGCAGGCGCGTGTGTAACAGTGTGAACAAAGAGCCAGCCAGCCAGAACCTACTTTTAGAAGAGTATTTAAGAAACAGGTTCAGTCTCTCCATTGACATTGATTCTTCCCCTCATCTGCCCCCATGGCCTTTCCTGACTTCCCAGCTCCCAGCAAAAGCTCACATTCTCTGGCTCTGGTGACTCTGGTGCCACTTGCCATCTGAATGACACCTTTTGGCAGTGTGTGCCACCTCAGCCAAACTGTTAGCTCCCTGGGAACAAGAACTATGCAGGAGATGGTTTCTTCATCCCTGATAATGCCCAGGAGAAACACCCATAAACATGCTGTGCGCTTAGTTCACTGACTACATTATTAAGAGGAAAAAGTAGATTCCTTAATTAGTCTTCTACTTAAGTAGAAGTGAGACTTCTAGAGGGCGGACATAAAGATCGTGTTAAATTGCACAAGGACTTTCTGTCCACCCTATATTTACCTGGAAGACCTGGCTTCTCCATGTGAATCTTGTTAATCTACGAGTCTTTCCTTTACCACGTGTAATAGATGGCCTTAATTATGTGGCTGGTTTTGTTCACTTCTTGGCAAACTCAAGCCGGCTATGAAGGAAGCCAAGGAGGAATGTGCGGAAATACAGCTTCCGTCCTGAGTGACAGGGACCTACAAGCAGATACATTTCCTCTCCCACCAAGCATTGAAGGGATTGAACACCACTACTGATTTGTCAGAACTGAGCCTCTGACGCAGATGTATCTTATGCATGCTGATTTTCTTTTGCTATTTGAGTGAAATTCTAAACTTATTTTCAGAACTAGCAAGAATATTGAAGGCAGCTTCTTCTGAAACAGTTTTCGTAGGAAGTTTGCAAAAAAAAAAAAAACCTGGGACACATAAGGCTTGCTAACTTTTGGGGAATGATGCCAAGTCATAAGAATTATCTAAGGAATCCATAAACTTGACTTGCTATTATTCAGAACGTGAGCATTGTTCATGTTTAAATTTGTCCTTCAAATGAAGATGCTCAATAACTCTAAGAGGGAAATGTAAAAGGAGCAATAGGGGAGACAGAGTTCATGACGTGCACTGCAAATCACCGTCAGATTCGGGCGCGAGAGGCAGACTCTGAATGTGACCACTTCCCACTGGCCAGCCGCAATTTTGTTCAGCTCCTTGACCTAACAAAGGAACACAGCCGTCCGAAAATGGCCCAATGGAGGAACAAAACTGACAAGAGACCCCCATCATCCTGTCCTTGGTGCTCCCTAATGCATCTGAACTAGTTTTCAGTTAAACCTTGGACTCCATTTCTTTAGGACATTAATGTCTAAATTGAAATTCCCTAGGCTGGGCATGTCAATTAACCATTGCTATGTAACACATCGCTCCGAGGATTGACGCATTGCAAGCTTATTATATGCTGTGGGCCAGTGGGCGATGCCCCTGGTCTTGTCTGGGCTCGTTCAGCTCTGGGCTGCGTGGGTGACTCTGCTGGCAGTGATGTGGAGGGGGAGGTGGTCTAGCAGGCATCAGGGCCTCTCCAAGTCCAGCTAATCCAGCTTGCTCACATTACAGTACCTGCACTCTCAGAGAAGCACCATGCAGGGGTCCTGCAGCGTAGGCTCAGACCTGGCACATCATCTCGGGTCATTCTATTGGCTAAAGGAAGCCACTGGGCATAAACTTTCCCTCTTGAGGGTGGGGGCGGAAGGTCACACTGCACAGGACGTGGATACAGGAAGGATAGAGAATTATGGGTTTGGGTTTTACTTGAAGTTTCTTGTACTGAGATAATTTTATATAATACACACACAGAATGAAACAAAAAGCTTAGTTTAGCTTCTGGAATGTGGGAGCAATGATCAGAGTGACAAGATTAAGGTGTCAGAATTTAAAAGGTGTTTCCTCAGTGCTCTAATTTTAGGTGTCCTTCCTCTCAGGGCTCAGCCTCGGGGTTTTGCTATTGTTACTCTCTCCTTTCTCATTTGGCCACATTTTCAAAGAACTGAGATGTTCAAATGCCTGAGACCATCTAAGAAGCAGGTCTTGGCCATCCCGGTGTGCTTGGAACCTTTGTATTGTGTAACTGAGTACTTTTGGCTCTAATAGTTTATTTTTCTAAAGTGTTCATACTCCATTTCTTTATGGCATTTGAGAAAGTCCTGTTTTAAAATTTAGGACAAAATTTTAAAAAATGTTGAAATACCTTTCCCCGTCCTGTCCTCCAGATTACCTTGTGGCAGTATTTGTGGACCCCCTGCTGGAACTCCTGTGGAAGTCTTGATGCTGAGACCAGGAGCTGCCAATTCAGGGATCAAGGAAGATGTGATCTGAGGAGCTGTTGGTGTGCGGGTGTTACCGGAGGCTGGTGGGTCCTATATGTCAAAATCACCCGGGGAGCTTAAAAAAAAAAAAAAAAAAAAAAAGCCCAGACGACATTCCAGACTAATTAAAACAAAATCTCTGGGAGTGGGTCCCAGATATCAGAATTTCTTTTCTTTTTCTTTTTTTTTTTTTTTTTTTAGCTCCTCGGGTCATTTCAATGTGAAGGCATATTTATGAACATGTGAACTCAGCCAGGACTTCTCAGTCTTCAACGTGCAGACAAATGACTTGGGGACCTGTTACAATACAGTTCTGTTTTCTCGGCTGGGCCTGAGAGTCTAAGTTTTTCGCCGGTTGCTGAGGGTGCTGGCGTTCTTGGCCCTCCCACCATGCTATGAACAGCAGGACCTGGAGTGGGGAACTTAAGCAGCCCACAGACATTGTTGATTGTGGGGAGAGGAGTTCTACACATATAAACACAACTTGAGTCAATAACTCAAAAATCAAGAGATTTCTTATAGAAAATTCTATTTCTAGTTTCTCATTTAAAAAATGAAAGATTCTACAACCTCAGCTCTGTGAGGGGCTAGATGTGACTCACCAAGGGAGGGGGGCCCTCGGTCATGCATAGGGTAAATAGATCCTTTACTTTTTTTCATATGGACTGGCGAATCTACATATAACACACAAGTGTACGTGTGTCCTTAAAGGCAAAAACTAATCAGGAAGTGGGAAAGAAGAGGAGAAAGACCCACTACTGGGCGTCTACCAAAGGGAGTCATTTTATCAAAAGATGCCTGTACTTGAATGTTTACTGCAGCACAATTTATAATCACAAAGATGTGGAATCAACCCAAGTGCCCATGAATCCATGAGTAGGTTGACAAAATGTGTGAGAGTGTGTGTGTGTGTGTGTGTGTGTGTGTATAATTTGGAGGAGATTATAAAGGCTCAGCCTGCTGGAGGTCACTGCAGTCACCACCCGACTGGGAGAATGGGATGATAATCCAATAGGTTTCTGCTATGCTAAGGAAACTTACTGCAATTGAGTGTAGATAAGGGTGATGTTTGGCCCCTCCAAATCTCATGTTCAAATTTGATCCCTGGTATTGGAGGAAGGGCTGATGGGAGTTGTTTTGGCCTTGGGGACGGCTCCCTCCTGAATGACATGGTGCCCTCCCTGTGTAATGAGTGAGCTCTCACTTCATTAGTTCAGTGAAAGCTGGTTGTTAAAAAAAAGCCCAGCTGAGGGTGGCACCTGTGGCTCAAAGGAGTAGGATGCTGGCCCCATATGCTGGAGGTGGTGGGTTCAAACCCAGGTCTGGCCAAAAACTGCAAAAAAAAAAAAAAAAAAAAAAAAGGCCAGCTGCCCCTCTTCCCTCTCTGGTCTCTTCACTTGTTGGGTGACACAGCTGTCCTGCTTTGCTCTCCACCTTAACTGGAAGGCTCTGAAGCAGAGGTTGGACCATGGGTATAGTCTGCACAACTGTGAGCCAAACCTCTTTTTTTTATAAAATGCCCAGTCTCAGGCATTCCCTTTATGGCAGCACAGGATGGGCTAAGACAAGCTCAGGAGGTGAGCTCTTTCACTGATGCTCTGGAGATCGGGGATGACTTCAAGCCTTCTCCAAGACGGGTAGGAACCAGGTCTCTGGACTCCTCCACTTGAGACATCTTTGCTCTTTGAAGGAAGAGAGTCTGCCTAATCACAGACTCCCTCTGTTTCTCAATAATGATGATGATGATGATACCTGAAGATGAAGCAAGGGCAGTAGGAACTAGCCCCTTTGGTTTCTTTTCTCTCAAAGACTATGCAAAGCATTGTAATCACAGAAAAACAAACTACTGACAGCTCACTACAGGCCAACTTTTGTGTTGCGAATGGCCTTAACCCATGAGAATCATTTCTGGATTTGAGGTCAAGAGAACACAAGGCAGAAATGCTCCAGCTGAATTTCAAAAGGCGAGGAAACTGGGTTGAATGTGAAAACAGAGGAAGGACGAGGGAGAGCTCCCCAGCCAGGACATGAAGAACGATGGTCCATGCGTGTTCATTGACTCCCCAGTAGCGACGTCTTGGGGTTATCTGTGAAAACATTTAACAGATTGTTCTAAAGAGAAGAGATGAATGTTTCATATGTGGCACCCTGGAGTACCCTTTTTGTGTCTTTCAAGTGATGATCCTAATGAAACACCAATCATGTTTTATGCACATTATATGAGTCACACAGCTTCCCATCAGAGTGCAATTCAGAACAACCGCACAGATGTTGCATATTCCTGTGATAAGAGGGACTGAGGTGCCATACAGATCGTGTCATGGCTCTACCTGGTCCCAGGACTTAGCTGTCTGGCTTAGGCCAAGGTGTGTCATAATTTCTTAGTGCGGAATGCTAAAACTACCTTGTAATTAAAAGTATACCCTAGGGCTCTTCCTGGAGATCTTAGAAAATGTGATTGTACTGAAAATTATAAGTTCCTGGGGCCCAGACAAGTGGTCCTAGAATGTCGCCTTGGAAGGCAGAGAGTAGGCACGCGACACAACCTCCTGTGTCTGGGGTTGAAACCTTCAGGTGAGTTTGTCAGGGTCTTGATGTTCATCTCTTCATCTTTCTCTGGGTCTATTAAATCTATAGGTATTGACCATTCTTTTGGAAAACAAAGTGGTACATTCTTCTAAATAATCTCAGGTTAAGTATGATTTTTACAAAGGCCTAGTGGATTCACATGCAGACAGATAAGGAAACTTCTGGGTTCTTTTCACCCCTTTCTTCCTCTCCTTTGCTTGGAATGATGCATTAAAACAAGCCTCAGTGGTATCAGAACAAGAATTCATTTTTATTAAGGCATGGATTTTATCTCTAAGGAAGGCTATTTGGAAAACCACACTTTGCTTGGTGAGAACTCAGATGAGAGCAAAAAAAGGAAAGGGCTGCCTCTTGTCAGCCGCCTCTCATCACTGGGCTGGCTCTGCCGGCTCCTGTCCTGGCCAGAGCTCTAGACTCTGCTCTATTTCTCTTAAAAACTCCGTTTGGCTTGTTTTCCAGCCTGACTGTGGCCCAGCGTCGCATGGCAGGTAGCAGCCCCCTAACTCAAGCATTCCTACCTACTGACTCCAGATCTCTAGATGCAGCTCAACTCTTTCAACCAGCTGCCAACTAAAGAATCCCTAAAACCCTCACTTATCAGCTTCACTTCAGTATGTCCAGACTGTCAACAGAAAAGATGCCACACTTTGTAAAGTAATTTGAGGAGGTTATTCTGAGCCATCACCAAGAAGCCTTGACCAAGTGGACTCATGGCGGTGCAGATACAGTTTGGTTTTATACATTTCAGGGAGATAGGAATTACAGATAAATTCATAAATTGATACATGGAAGGTGTACATTTTTTTTTGGCCCAAAAAGGTGGGACATCTCAAAGCAGGGGTTTACAGGTTGTATGTGGGTTTACAGATTCTTTAGTTGTCAGTTGGGTGATGGAGTTAGGCTCTGTCTACTAGACCAGGAGTCAGCGAAAAAGAATGCTGAATTAAGATAAGGGTCTAGGAGCAAACTACCCCTCACATGCCCAGACTCAAGCAGTTTGTTTTGTATATTGAGGACCTGCAGGTATGTTAATGAGTCTCAAAGGACATCTCTAAGATGAAAGGGAACATGATGAGGCATGTGTGATCTCCTTACTCATGGCTAGCAACTCAGTTTTAGGGGGCCCCCTTTGCTAAGAGGGTGTCCAGTCAGTCAGCTGCTAAGGGGAGCCTAAGATTTTTAGGTTTTTTTTTTTTTTTTTTTTTTTTTTTGATACAGTGGCACTATTTGTCACCCTTTGTTGTGTGGTGTGGGCCCTGGCAAGTTAGGTCACACCAACCTCAACATCTTTATTTCAAGTAATTACCTTGCCTCAGCATCCAAGTTAACTGGGACTACCGGTGCCTGCCAAAGGGGCCAGCTAGGAACTTTTTATTTTAGTTCACACGCATTTTG
>CAUYPK010098393.1:0-19136 GCA_963574355.1 Loris lydekkerianus | reverse complement strand
CATATTAGCAAGAAAAGAATACGTGATCCCATCTCAGGGTGGGCAAGGGACTTGAAGAGAAACTTCTCTAGAGAAGATAGATGCACAATCTACAGACACATGAAAAAAAGCTCATCATCCTTAATCAGAGAAATACAATTCAAAACTACTTTGAGGTATTGCCTAACCCCAGTAAGAGTAGCCCACATAACAAAATCCCAAAACCAGACATGTTGGCGTGGATGTGGAGAAAAGG
The DNA here is from genome assembly GCA_963574355.1 of Loris lydekkerianus. Classification (NCBI taxonomy): domain Eukaryota; kingdom Metazoa; phylum Chordata; class Mammalia; order Primates; family Lorisidae; genus Loris; species Loris lydekkerianus. The sequence goes on along the minus strand of CAUYPK010098393.1, from coordinate 18,901 downwards.
GCACACTTCTACACTGCTGGTGGGAATGCCCACTAATATGTTCCTTCCAGAAGGATGCTTGGAGAATACTTAGAGACCTAAAAATAGATCTGTCATTTGATCCTATAATTCCTTTACTAGGTTTATACCCAGAAGACCAAAAATCACAATATAACAAAGACATCTGTACCAGAATGTTTACTGCAGCCCAATTCATAATTGCTAAGTCATGGAAGAAGCCATAGTGCCCATCGACCCACGAATGGACTAGCAAACTGTGGTACATTTATAGCATGTAATATTATGCAGCCTTAAAGAAAGATGGAGACTTTACCTCTTTCATGTTTACATGGATGGAGCTGGAACATATTCTTCGTAGCAAAGTATCTCAGGAATGGAAGAAAAAGTCTCCAATGTACTCAGCCCTACTATGAAGCTAAATTATAGCTTTCACATGAAGGCTATAACCCAACTATACCACAAGAATATGGGGAAAGGGCCAAGGAAGGGGAAGGGAGGGGGGAGGTTAGAGTGGAAGGAGTGTAATGGGTGGGGCCACACCTTCAGTGCATCTTAGAATGGGTACATGCGAAACTTACTAAATGCAGAATACAAATGTCTACATACAGTAACTAAGAAAATGCCATGAAGGCTACGTTGAACAGTTTGATGAGAATATTTCAGATTGTATATGAAACAAGCAAATTGTACCCCTGATTGCACTAATGTACACAGCTATGATTTAACAATAAAAAAAAATTAAAAAACTAGACCAGGATCTGAATTATAATAGCCAGAATGACACTTCCTGACTCAAGAAATTGCTGGACTGGGATGCGTCCCTGCCCCTTGTTCCTGCTAGGGGACCCCAGGAATTAAGTGACCTGGCCTACGTCCCAGACCCCAGGATACAGGCATTGAGTTTTCCAGCAGATCCTAGCTGAGTACATAAGCACGAGCACCTGCTGACGCCTTGCACTCACTAACGGATCTGCACAAATCCATCAGCCAGAGCCTCAGGTGCAGTCTGGTAGGTTTTGGCCCAGCAACTTCACTTCTCAAAGTTCTTTTCTACCACTTACCTTGTGGGATCCTTCCTATAATCCTGGGAGGTGAAGAGAGCCAGATTCCCACTCCCACTTTACAAATGAGCGGTGGTATCCTGGGATTCGACCCCAAATCTACCACTTAAACCCCTATCTAACCTTGGCAAGTCAGCACACCATTCCCAGTCTCTGTGACCCACTGGCAAATAGGAGAAGTGATCTACACAAGACAGCTCTATGGTCTCTTCCAGCTCCCCAACTCTTAGAGAGGTGGCTTGCCCAGAATCAAAGTGAATCCAGGCAGAGGTACTACCAGTCAGTAGGTCTCCCCACTTGTCCACACAGATCAGAAAAAGCCAGAGGTATCAAAGCAAATAAGAAAACCAGTTCTGCCACTTTATGTTCTGGTTGTGTGTTGAAGAGCCATGTGGATGGATGGATGGATGGGGCAGATGTATAAGAACATAACGATCATCTTAGCAGCAACCAGAACAGCTACCTGCCTCCCCACAATCCTCTAGTTCCAGCTGCCTCGCCCTTTAGCAGGCTCCTCCAGATCCAAATTCCAAAGTCACTGCCCCTATATGGCAGTCTGAAGCTGGGACCTGCAGTAAGAGGAATGAGTCCTCAACCCAGGCCTTTCTTCCTGCCTTGTTATTGACCACCATGACTAATAGGGATAGTCATTGAGAGGAGAGTCAAGTTCTACAAACAGAAGGCTCCAAATATGTACATCAGCATTCTTCACAAAGCAGTTCCTTTAGCCAGTAATGGCTGAAAATAAGCTCTGTGCTCACACTGAAGCTAAGGATCAACAAGGTGGCAGGCTGGCATGGGAAGAGGTTACCCTATAAATCTTACAGCCTGGTTCTAATCTAGTGACGAAGCAAGCAAGTTCCTTTGTTGTAAAACTCATTTGCCACGTGGAAGAAAAATTCGGACCCTACTTCAGGTATAAATCAGATGATGATTTATAACACCTGCACAGGGGACCGTGGTGGTTACAACTGTGCAGGCGGGTCACCGCCCAGAAGGGCAAATGGCCCTGAAGAAAGGAGCAGGGTGATTTTTATACTTTCTGTGCTACGTGGCAAGCCAAGCAAAAACAGAAGCAGAACGTGGCCGATCATGGAGAAATTCTGGAGAGAGAAAAAATAAGGTCCACTGTACATCCAGAAAAGTTTTTAAAGTTTTTCTAAGTACTTTAAAGTAGTGAAGCACATTTGGTGGTGTAAGAAGAAGGAATAAAATCTATTTTCAGCAGGAAATGAAGGTATGCTCAAAAATACTTTATCTCGTCAAAAGGAAGTATCATTCATCTGTCCATCTGTCCTCCGCATCCACAGAGGCCTTCAGGCACAAGGGAAATTCTGAAAAGATGTCACAATGGCAAAGCTGAGATCATCTTATCACAGATTCTGGGCAGTGGTCAGGAACCCTGTGTCCCATTCTTCCACTTCTTGGGTAAGGGTCTCCATTATTCATATCTTCTTAATCCTGCCTAATCTCTCTAACACCCTTTCCATCTGAGAACTGATGAGAAGTTCTTCCATCATGATAGAAGAGATGCTTAAGTTTGAGTCCAGCTCTGCTATTAACAGGTGACCTCAGCTAATTGACACTGAAGCTCCCATAACACCATCTGTGAAATCAGGAAGCTAGGAATGGATCCAGGTTTTCATATGTGTTCCAAAGGTCTCCAGGCCCCAGGCCTTCCACTTCCACAGGAAGCTCATACCATGATTAGGAAATGGGCTTCAGAGTGAGAGACACTTTAGGTTTGACTCTGTCACTGACTATTTGTCCACCCATGGACAGAATTCTTACTCACTGAACCTCAGTTTCCCTTCCATAAAATGGGGCTAATAACATTACCTATTTTTGTTGTTGGAAGAATTCAATGAGATCCTATTTGAAAAGAGCTGACGCTTATACCTGGCACCATAAGTGCTCAATAAATACTAATATGCTAATGGTTAAAAAAAATTAAAAAAGGTTTGTACATCATGATCAAATGGGATGAAAGATTAATATTTTAAAAATCAATATAGTTCACTATACTAACAGAATATTTTTAAAACATATGATCATCTCAATAGAAAAGGAATTAGATAAAATATAGCATCTATGCCTATGTAGAAAATGTTATAGGACATACATCAAAGTTCCTACAATGAATAAGTGAATTTATCAAAGTTTAAGGATAAAATATTAATATACCAAAACAATCATATGTCTACATACCAGCAATAAACAATTAGAAAATGAAATTTTAAAAAATACCATTTATGATAGCATCAAAAATATTAAGTACTCATGGATAAAGCTGACAAATACATACAGGATCTGTATGTTAAAAAGTAAAAGAAAAAATGATGAAAAAAATCAATATCTAAAAAAATGGGGGAAATATACTATGTTTGTAGATCAGAAAACTCAATAATGTCAAAATGTCAATTTCTCTCCAATTTGATCTATAGATTCAATGCTATTCCAATCAGAATTCTAGGAGGCTTTTTTCTAAGATATGAACAATTTGAGTCTAAAATTGATATGGAAATACATAAAACCCACAATAGCCCAAAATAACTTCAAAAAAAAAGAGCAATATTGGAAAACTTCCACTATCTTAAGATTTATAAAGCTAGTATAACCCAGCCACTTTGGTATAAACATAAAGACAGACAAATAAATCAATGAAAGTTTAAAAATAGACCCACATATATGGACAGTTGATTTTGACAATCTGCAAAAGCAATTCAGAATGAAAGTATAGTTTTTGAATAAATAATGTTGGCAAATGGAGGGGGCCACATAGCAAGAAATGTGTATGGCCTCTTTGATCTGTGAGTGGCTGATAGCTGATAGCAAATGAGGAAATGGATACCTCAAATCTACAGCCACAAAGAAGTAAATTCTGCACCACCAGTGATAATGAGCTTGGAAGCAGTTTTCTCCAGTGCCTCCAGACAAGAATTCAGCTTTACCACTCATTTGACTTAAGCATTGTGAGATCCTGAGCAGAGAAACAAGCCAATACTTCTGACCTATAGAACTCTGAACAGATAAATGGGTGTTGTTTAAAGATGGTAAGTTCATGGTAATTTGTTGCAACAATAGAAAATCAATACATCTGAAAAAAACTTGTATATAGAATAAAAGATATGTAAAGAACTGTGAAAACTTAGTAACAAAAACCCAATTAAAAATGGGCAAAAGATTTGAACAAACACCTCACCCAGGTAGACAAATAGCTGGTTGATAAGCACATGAAAGAATGCTCAACTTCATATGTCATTAGGGAGATACAAATTAAAACCATAGTGATATACCACTACTCACATACTAGAATATCTACATTTTTTAATATAACAATATCAACTTTTGGCGATGATGTAGAGCATCTGGAATGTCCATACACTGCTGCTGGGACTGTAAAATGGTACGACCACATTAGAAATTATCTTGGCAGTTTCTTAAAAATGTTATTTACACAAGATAAATGAAAACATGTTGATATAGAAACTTATACACATATGATCACAGAAGCTTTATTTATTCTTTTTAGTGATCAAAAACTTGAAACTACTCAAATGTTCATGAATAGATGAATAAATAAATTATTGTATATCCATATGATGGAATATTACTCAGCAATAAAAAGGAATGGTCTATTGATACACTTAATGACAAGATAAAGATTGAATAAAAAATTAATATACCAAAACAATTATATGTCTACATACCAGCAATAAACAATTAGAAAATGGAATTTTAACCATTTATGAAATAATAAATAATCCCACTGAGAGAAGTCAGACAAAAACAATATATACTTTATGCTTTTGTTTACATAAAACTTTAGAAAATGCAAAGTAATCTATAGTAACAAAAATCACATTAGTAGTTGCCTAGGAACAGAGCAGAGAGTAAAGAGAAGTAAAAGAAAGCGTTTACAGAGAGGCACAAGGGAACTTTTGGGGTGATGGATATGTTCATTATTTTGATTGTGTTAATGGCACGAATATGTTGATATGTTGAAACTTAGCAAATTGTATAAATGAGCCATTTCATATTCAGACGGCAGCCAAGAACTATCTTGAGTGATGAATATGCTGAAAACAGATGATGAATAATGGATAAAGGTGTTCCCCTCCCCAGATGTTGGTAGTTTTAGCAACAATTTCAATAACTTCATTGAAAGGAGAGACTAAAATTCAGGGTGCAAAACAGTATAAGAGCAAGCTTAAACTTATTGGTGCCAGAACTAGACTGCTTGAGTTTGAATCCCAGCTCTATCAACTCACAAGCTGTGTAGCCTTACCCATGTTACTTAACTTCTCTGTGTTTTAATGCCTCATCTATAAAGGCATACAATAAATATCAATATAAATAAGCTATTTTTTTTTTTTTTGACACAGAGTTTCGCTCTGTCACCCTTGGTAGAGTGCTATGGTGTCATAGCTCACAGCAACCTCAAACTCTTGGATTCGAGAGTTCCTCTTGCCTCAGCCTCCTGAGTAGCTGGGACTACAGGAACCCACCACCAATGCCCAGCTAGTTTTAGAGACAGGGTCTTGCTCTTGCTCAGGCTGGTCTTGAACTCCTGAGCTCAGGCAGTCCACTCACCTCAGCCTCCCAGAGTATTAGGATTACAGGCGTGAGCCATTGTGCCCAGCCTAAGTAAACTGGGCATTATCTAACATATATTCCTTGAATATCCTGTGTCCAGTCCTATGGTAGAGAATGGGAGTCTTTTGACAGAAACATTAGCAGGCATTAGAGGATCCCACCATGTGTACCCATAGCACAGAGGGCCTGATTGCTTTCTACTGGCTGCATTGGACTATAATAAACACTATTATAAGTACTAGTGGATCATATAATACACCTCTGTCATAGATGCAGAACTTAACTTGATGAGTACTTTGGCCTAGTGCCACTACCTTATGCTGACTTTCCAGCCTCTACCCCACCCACTGAACAAAATCTACAATATCTCCAAGGTCCTTTTCCTCCTAGAAGAAACATTTATAATCCAATCTCTTATCCCAGACATTCAGTACTCATTCATTCAAAAGATATTTATTTATTTAATAATAATCACTTACTATGTCCAGGGCAAGGGATGAGAAATGGCCGATACAGTGGTGAAGATAACAGCACTGCCTTCCATCAGTCCATAGGCTTGTAGGGGAGACAGGGGATTCCTCAAAGCACACAAATCCCACAGCCTATCTAGGGAAGATCTGCTGGCCCTGCTCCCGGGATCATGTGTGCCTGCAAAACCAAATATTCTCTGATTACCAGATAAAGTTGATGAAGGGAATTGGGGGTGGGGGGCTATGAGATGAAACAAAGAGAAGGCCAGAAGGGTGACTTTTGATTCCTTTCCACACAACTATTTTTGAGTCCCTAAAAAACCCCGAAGATGGCACAATCCTTTTCCAAAAGGAGTGGGCACAAGGAGTGTCACTATCTTTCCTTGAACACTTCTTGCCTGCCTCCCGCACAGTCCCCCCGGCCCCACCCAGTACAGCTGTTCTTCACTTGCACAGAGTTCTCTTTATCTAGCAATTGTCACAGCGTGCACTGGCCTCTGCTGCCAATCTGTAATTAGACACTCTGTAAATATTGTTGGGAGCCAACACAGCGATACCAGCCCAGAGTCAACACTCCCGAGGGAGTGGAAATACACTGTTGTTCAAAAGCAACAACAGAGGAAGCCAAGCCCAAACCTAATCTCTCCCCCAACACACTGGGGACTTCCCTCTCCTCCCCTTTCCCTCACCACTGTATTCCCTCAGAGACAAAACTCTTTGGGTGGGCTCCTAGGTAGCCCGACTATGTTGAACACACATGCACACACTCACAACATTCAGGTGGAGAGGGAGGGAGTACCCCAGAGCTCCACAGCTGCTAGCACCAGAGTTGGGAATAGTTGCCCTTTAAGCTGCAATTAGTTGCTAACTCTGCAAAGCCACAGCTCAGCCAGTCTGGTGAATAATGGTCCAGGAAAGGAAGACCTGAGTGTTGAGATCTGGAGGGCAAGTATAATTTAGCTAAATTGAAAGCAGCAAGAAGGGTATTCCAGTCCAGAACGATGCAAAGGCCCCCAGGAAGAAAGTCACAAAACACATTTGGGAGAGGGTGAGGAATTTAATTTGGCAGCAGCGTTAGGAGCATGAAAAGTTGGGATGAGTGAGAAGGTGGACATGCTATGTGGAAAGGCAGCACCGTGGAGTAGGTAAGCATGGGCTTTGGCCCTAGACTTCCTCTGTGTGAATCTTACTCCTCCACTTTCTAGCTGTGCCCAGCCACATTACCAAGTCTCTGTGTTTTGGTCTCCTCATCTTTCTGGGAGGATTCACTGAGTTAATACATATAACTTAGAGCAGCAGCTGGCACATAGGAAGTACTCACCAGATGTCTGTGGTTACCACTGTTGTGGAGACAGATTGGGAAGGGCTTTGAATGCTGGTCTTAGCGAACAGTGTGGGATCAGGCTGCCTCATCCTTGGTCTCCATTCCATCCTTCCCCACAGCTGGCACTACTTTTGGAGGGCCACCCACCCCCACTACAGGCTCAGGTCTGCCTCAGGTTCTAGGATTCACCCTGACCACAGGCCAGAGGATATCAGCCATATCAGCCCAGCACTGTGTGACTCTGCCTCATGTCACCCTTGCTGTTGCATCAGCCCTGACCTCGCAGCCCAATTCTGCAAACCAGGCAGCCTCTTGTTCCTGGACCCAGCAGCCCCTACAGTCCATCCTCAGTTCTTGCTATTGTCTTTTCCCCTTTGCCTAAGTCCAGTGCAGAAAACCTTCACAGTTCTCCCACCCCTCAAGGACCAGGGCACTGCCTTGCTCTTGCCAGTCCTCTCCTTGGAGATTATAGTCCTGCCCCTGAGGCCCATTCCCATCTAAATATGGGCTCTGCTCCATTCTGAAGGAGTCCCTTTATGGTGGCCAGCTGCTGGCTTGCCTGTAGCTCCAGAATCTGCACCTGGGTTCCTGTCAGCATGTTCCACCCACCTGTTAAGGCATCTGTACTACTTTACATTGAAGTCCCTGACACAGAGGACATGCCAGGATTATCACCTGCCAAGCCAAGCACAGCTGTGCTGTGTTCTGCCTGCTGGATCATAATTACTTCCATCACCTGTAATGTGTGCTCCCCAAGGTTGCTCCTGTCCTTGCTGAGAGAGGAGGTAGGAACAGATCATGCAGAGCATCCATTGCCATAGTAAGGAACTTGAACTTGACCCTAGAGACCAGTTGTCTCTAACACTTTTTTTTTTGTCTCTAGCATTTCTGGTGTCTCATTCGTTTGACAGCAAAGAATTTGAATTTGAACATGCACCTCAGATTTACATACAAAGGTCTGAAAATTAAGTCCATGAACTTGTCCTAGAAAAAGTGCTAGTACCTCATTGCTGAATATCACTATAGACACCTTAAAAGCATTCCCCTTATTGAGCTATGCCCCGATGTCAGCACCAAATCCATCCTTCAAAGCAATTTTGGAACTCTTTTTTCTGGAATGGCCATCAGAGCTGTTATTGTATGAGATCTGACATTATGTTCAAGAACTTACCTCCTTGCTCTTATACTGGCAGCACTGTAACCTTAGTATATCAATGTCTCACAACTGTGTTCATGTGGACACCTGGTGGTGTCTTGCTGAGTGGCATTCATGATTGTTGTGTGCTTGGGGGTGCCATATGATGACAGTTCTGATGATCATTCCAGAAGAGTTCCAAAATTGCTTTGAAGGGAAGACAAGGCACTGACATAAGTGCATAGCTTCCCAGGAGGAGTACTTCAAAGGTGACGATAGTGATATTTAGCAACGAGCCATGTAGTACTTTCTCTAGGATGAGTTCATGAACTTAATTGTCAGGCCTATTTGCATCTGTTAATTTGTACATTATATACATGTACTGCTGTACTAATATACTATGCACATGATAGCACACACAAACATACAAAATTAAACAATGAATAAAACCAAATATAAATGAAAACCTTAATGCCTTTTCCTCAGACATCTTAGAAACACCCCTGTGGAGTCCAGACTGTGGAATATGGTTTAGAAGAAGGTAAATATGGAGAACAGTTGGTAAGCCTGTTGTAGTGATTCATGCAGGAGATGATGATGGCTTCAACTCAGGGCTGCAGTGGAAGGGATGAAATAGACATGGAATAAAATATGAATAAACCCCTCAAGCAACTCACAATCTGGTGGAGGAGACAAACAGGCAAAGTAACATTAGCTCCAATAAATGCTCTGATCAGCTCCTCTCTTAGTTCTGGACAAGAGGGGGACCTAGTCTGGGGCCGAGACTTTAGAAGGTTGCTCATATCACTAGCACACACGTATGTACACACAGTTACATTCACATATTGCGTTTGTTAAAGAACACACAACTTCTCTGTCACTCTAGATCCAGGGTTCAGAACTATTTTGGCTCAATCCATAACCCCAAATAGCCACTGTCTGGGCTAATTCTGTTCAGGCAGTGATTTCTGTATCCCTTGCCCTGTATCCTCAAAGCAAAAGGCAACTGAGTCTGAATGCCATTGAGGTTTGGAGGTTGTCCCTCTGCCAACTTTGAACAACACTAACGATAGCATATGGGCAGGAATTGGGCAGGAAAAACACAGAAAGAAAAAAGGCAAGTTAATTGTCAAATGAATTGTTCACTACATGAACATAGTATATTCTTGCATAAGGAAGTATTATTTCCAAATAATGCCAATCATCCATTTTCTCGTTTCCCGTGTGTTCCGGTTCATGGTTCCAAAAATATTTATGAATTAGCACAGCATTTGCAACAACTGCACATGTTCCACTGAGAAATATTTTGCAAGATTAAACAATATTGGCTTTGCAGATGCTGCCACTTTCTAAAGTCGCCGTACCAACCATGGTCAGCTCCTCTGTATTCTTTGATATTGCCACCGACAGCAAGCCCTTCCTGCATCTCCGTCGAGCTGTTTGCAGACTAAGTTCCAAACACAGCAGAAAATTTTTATGCTCTGAACACTGGAGAGGAAGGATTTAGTTATAAGGGTTACTGCTTTCACAGAATTATTCCGGGGTTTATGTGCCAGGGTTGTGACTTCACATGCCATGGCACTGGTGGCAAGTCTATCTCTGGGGAGGAATTTGATGGTAAGAACTTCATCCTGAAGCATACAGGTCTGGGCATTTTTTCCATGGCATATGCTGGACCCAGCACAAACAGTTCCCAGTTTTTCATCTGCAATGCCAAGACTGAGTGGTTGGATGGCAAGCACGGTCTTTGGCAAGGTGAAAGAGGGCGAGTGTTGTGGAAGCCATGGGGTGCCATGGGTCCAAGAATGGCAAGACCTGGATCGGCGCTCCTAGCTCAGTGGTTAGGGCACCAGCCACATGCACCAGGTAAACAACAATGACAACAACAACCACACACACACAAAAAAAATATTAAAAATAAAGCCCGACATTGTGGCAGGTGCCTGTAGTCCCAGCTACTTGGGAGACTGAGGCAAGAGAATCACTTGAGCCCAAGAGTTTGAGGTTGCTGTGAGCTCTGATGCCAGAGTGCTCTAACAAAGGGCAACAAAGTGAGACTGTCTCAAAAAAAAAAAAAAAAAAAAAATAAATAAATAAATAAAGGCAAGACCAGCAAGAAGATCTTCATTACTGACTGTGGACAGCTATAATAAATTTGACTTAATGTTTTATCTTAACCACCAGATCATTCCTTTTGTAGCTCAGGAGAGCAGCCCTCCACCCCATTTGCTTACAATATCCTGTAATTTTTTGCAGTTTTTTTGGCTGGAGCCAGGTTTGAACCCACCACCTCCAGTATATGTGGCCGGTGCCCTACTCCTTTAGACACAGGCACCGCCAATATCCTGTAATCTTTGTGTTCTGACTGCAGTTCTTTAGATTCCATATTTTCCTTATTCTCCTCCATGTCTAGCTAAATTGAAGAGTTAAGTTTATGATTATGAAATAAAAATTAAATAAAAAGATTAAACAATATCCATGACTCTTAACCTAGGCATAGGTCTATATGTAACATGAATAAGGCATGATACCAATTCATAACAACTACATGGACACTCAACATTAGAATTGATGATAGTTTTATTTTTATAAAGATATTTAATAATATTTAAGTTTTCAAAAACTCAAAATATGAAGTAGTATTTAAATAGTTTTGCTTAAAATTTAGTAGTTAATTTTGACATTAATTTTAGTAATATTCCTAAATATTTTTGAAGAAAAATTATTTTTTAAAAGGTGAAAAACAATTTTAACTTTTTAACTTCTACATGCTTTAGTTTACATTTTGATGAATATACATTTAAATTTTATATTTTGAGTTCAATTAATTTTATTTAATTCTTTAAATAATTACTATCCATAGAAAAGAATTATGTAATATTGATGAGAAAATATAACCAATGATTTTACTGATATAAAGAAAAATAAATTTCATAGAATAAATATATAATAATATATTAATTATATATCTTTATTTTATTATTCATCCTAACATCATCAGCACCACAAAATATCCAAATATGTCAAAGTAATTAAATTCAGTTATCTGGAGATTTTTCTGACTTTTGAGTGAAAACAATTTATGCATTAAAAAAAACAGAGTCTGCATGGGTAATTACAGGATTAACCTTTTGAACTGGATGGGTTTTAGACAATGTACATTTGAAGGAGTTAAAAGAGACCCATTAAAATAATTTTATTCATTAAGTATCCAAGCACGAGAAATAAAATATGAGGAGTGCTTTGGTATAATATGAGAGAACTTTTTTGTAAATTTAATGCAGTTGAAAAACAAAATTTTTCAAGTTCCCCTAAGATAAAAAAGAAAAAAAAAAACCAAAACAGATTCAGATTATGGTGTAAAAATGAAAACTTTTATTCACACATACATACACTTCTGTCATTGTCAAGGTAGGCCAAAAAAATTTGCGTTACTATTACATAGTTAGACATATGGCACGTGGGCCTTCATTTGTACTCTCGTCCTGATCTCAGTACTTATAAAATAGTACTGTGCTGGCATGAGAGGGGCTATGATACATACATGCCCTACCATGACTGAAGTCCCATTTTAAAAGGAATTGAGGACTCAAGAGGGTTCATTTTCCCAAGGTCACACAGCTAGTAAGTGGCAGAGATAGGGTTTCAATCCCAGAATGTTCTTGCATAAGAGTATTAAGAGCACAGCCTGTGCTGTGCCACCTCTCAAAGATGAGCTGTGGACCAAGACCCAGGTGTCCTCAAACTTTTTAAACAGGGGGCCAGTTCACGGTCCCTCAGAACATTGGAGGGCCGGACTATATTTTAAAAAAAAAAAAAAAAAAAAAAAAAGGTCTGAACAAATTCCTATGCACACTGCACATATATTATTTTGAAGTAAAAAAACAAAACGGGAACAAATAAAATCACACAGCCTTATGTGGCCCGTGGGCCGCAGTTTGAGGACCCCTGTAAGTCTAAGCATTTAGGAAATCATTGTGATAGCACAAATGAGAAGCAATGGGAGCTTGACTAAGGTGACAGCTGAGGAACTGTAAAGGTCAGAGTGGACATTTAAGAACCAGGAAATCTCATTCAAACCCAAGCCCCTCTGATCTACCACTTGTGGCTGCCATTCATGGGGCCAAGTCTGCCCCAGAACATTAGATTTTGACTTACGAGATCTGGCTCTAGGTTCTAGCTCTGCCTCACAGAGCAGATGTTTAACTTTGGTTGTTTCACCCCTTTTTCTGTATCTAAAAATATTAAATGATCTTTGTTTTTCCCAACTCTGGGACTCTATGATTTGATGTGTAAGGCAAAGGAGAATCATCCCAAGTTGTTTAATTTTGGTTGGACAGGGTGTGATATGATGAAAGATATATCTGAATCTAGAAAAAAAATAGTAGCAGTATGCAGGACAAAGAGTAAGAAGAAACAGAGATGGACTAGGTGCAGTGGCTCACACCTGTAATCCTAGCACTCTGAGAGGCCCAGGCTGGAGGATTGCTTAAGGTCAGGAGTTCAAGACCAGACTGAGCAAGAGTGAGACTCCATCTCTACTAAAAAAAAAAAAAAAAAAAAAAAAAAAAAAAAAAAAAAAAGAAAGAAAGAAAAATTAGCTGGGGGTTGTAGTGAAAACCTTTAGACCCAGCTAAACAGGAGGCTGAGGCAGGAGAATCGCTTGAACCCAGAAGTTTGAAGTTGCTGTGAGCTTGACTGATGCCATGGCACTCTAGCCTGGACAACAGAAAGAGACTCTGTTAGAAGGAAGAGGAGGAGGAGAAGGGGAAATCAAAGATGGAACCTTCAGGAAGCTATTACAATAATCCAAGTAAGAGATGATGAGGAACTGAGTCATTCTCTCTTACACTGTTGATTTCTATTTCTTCTAAGTTTTCTCCATCATCATATAAATATGCTCAAGTATCTGTCATTTTAGAAAAAAAAAAACTTACCCTGATACCTTTAGCTACTATCCCATGTGTTCATTCCCCTTAACTGAAATCTTGAAAGAATCATGTACAATCATTGTTTCAACTTCCTCACTTTACCATTCTCTTTAATCCACTCCATTTGGGCTTCCATCTCTGTACTCCACCAAATCTGCTCTGGCTAATGTCATCAGTGACCTCCATGCTGCTAACTCCAATAGACCATTTTTTCCTTCATCCCTGCTGTGATTATTTCTGAATTAAAAAACATCCCAAATGTAGTGGCTGAAAACAACAATCATTTATTATCTTTCCCAATTTCTGAGGGTCAGGTAGTTCTCACGTCTCATACAGTTGCAGTCAGATGATATGTGGGGCTGGAATCATCTGAAGGCTTATTCATCCATATGTCTGGTACCAGCTCTAGGGAGGCTCAAACAGTTAAGGACTGGGGCATCTGGTCTCCTTAGACATCTCTCCTCATCTTTGTGTGGTTTCTTCACGTGGTTTCTCCCGCATGACAGTGTCAGAGTCAGCAGATTTCTGATATGGTGGCTCAGTGCTCCAGTGGCTTGTATCCTAAGAAAGAGAAAGAAAGCAAAACAGAATCTGAATTATATTTTATGAACTAGTTTCAGAAGTCACATAATGTCACTTCTATCAAGCCCTGTTGGTCAGAGTAATCACTAAAGTCCACTCAGGTTCAAAGGGAAAGGAGATGTTGTAACTAAAGTATGTGGGATCGGAGTTATTGTTATGATCATCTTTGGAAAATACAACCCCTCTTTCCTGAAATATTCTTTTCTCTTGGTGTCCAGAACATCATCTTAGTATTCCTTGTACCTCAGTGACAGCTCTTTCGCATCATCCTTTGCTTGCTACACTCCTTCGCTTAACCTCTAAATCAGTGCTTTTTTTTTTTATTATTAAATCATAGCTGCGTACATTGATATGATCACGGGGCATCATACACTAGCTTCACAGACCATTTGACACATTTTCATCACAATAGTTAACATAGTCTTCCTGGCATTTTCCCAGTTACTGTGCCAAGACATTTACATTCCGCATTTACTAAGTTACACATATACCCTTGGCCCTACTATGAAACTAATTTAGGGCTTTCACATGAAAGCTATAACCCAGTTACAACCTAAGAATAGGGGAAAGGGGAAAGGGAGAGGAGGGAGGGGGGAAGTGGGTGGAGGGAGGGGTAATGGTGGGATTACACCTGTGGGGCATCTAAATCAGTGCTTTTTAACCTTTTAAAAAATCTCACGGCACACTTGAACCTATAGTTAAACTTCCACAGCACACTTAAATTATGTTGATCAAAAAATAAAAATAAAAAAGAAGAAGAAAAGAATATACTTACTGTGCTTTCAACTTCTTTTGAAAATAATTTGATTGATGATCTTTAAAAATTTTCACAGCACACCTAAGATCCTCTCATGACACACCAGCTGAAAATCACTGCTCTAAATGAAGGTAATACCCAGAGCTTGGTACCAATCAACTGTCTCTTCTTCTCTATCTTTACTTGCTAACCCATGGTGACCTTATCCAACCATACAGCTTTAAATGACAGCTTCCAAATTTCTATCTCCAGGCCTGACTTCTCTACTGAGGTCCAAATTCACATGCCTAGTTGCCTAACTGACATTTTCTCAGAGATTCTTTATACCTTCAAACCTTAATATGTCCCAAATTGCACTTTTGGTCCTCTCACCCACCCCAACCCAAACCCCCACTACTATGGTGGGTGATTTTTCCACCTTAGTAAATGTAGCACAAGTAATCTTGTTAGCTGCACAGGTTAATCATTGACTCTTCTCGTTCTCTCTTATCTTGTATGTAATTCGTCTGAAAGAACTGCCAGCTGTGCACTCATAACAAAACCTACATCGTCCATATCCATCTCCAACTCCCATCACCTTATTCTCACTCCCATTCTCTCTTGCCTGTTAAAGTTTATTTTATATTAGAGAAAGGGAATAGAGTGAGGGTAAGAGAATGAATAAGAGAGAGAGAAAGGAGCAGGGAGTGAGAGAGGGGAAGAATGGGGGAGGAGAGAAAAGGAGCAAGAGAATGGTGTAGCATCCCAAAGAAACAAAGGAAGAATGGGCTTTCCTAACAGCTTATAAATTAGCGTGCCTGTCTGGGGTCTTTTCCTCTTACAATTCATTCCTCACATAGTAATAGAGTTATTAAAAAAAAAAAAAAAAAAAAAAAAAAAAAAAAGAGCAAGCATGTCCCAGATGAAACTTATCTTTTTTCATGCCACAGATTGGTAAAAAAATGCCTGATCCTATCAGTACTGTATTTAAAGAAATAGGGAGAAAGAAATGGCAGGAAGATTCAGTTTTCCTCAATCCCCCAAACAACAATAATCTTTCAGTATCTGGAAGAATCTTGAAAAACACTAATTCAGAACTATACATTTTAACAAAAACGAGGATATTTTTGGTATTAAGTTTATTCATTTTTTAAAAAAATTCAGGTTCATTTGAGGATACAAAGAATAGGTTACAATGTTCGCATTTGTTAGGCATAGCCCCTGTTGTAGTTGTGTCCCGCCCCCGAGGAGGTGTGCCATATACCCCCACATTGTGTCCATAAAGTGGGAGAACACCAATCCTGCTCCCTCCTCCTCCCTTCTTACCCCGCCCCCAAATCTAGAATTGAAGAGGCAAGGGTAATTTTGAATCACAAAATGTCTTTAGTTCACTTTTCAGCCAAGGAAAAAAAAAGTCCTTTGTTGTTTATAAAGTAAATCTTCTTCATATAAATCTGCATATATAGTGTAAGTTTTTAAAAAGATCCCAGTAAATCATCAAATAACATGGTCCATTTAAATAGCATTGATCATCGTAGGATTATTCAGAGCAGTTCCTGTACAACTACACAAACACAACATGGCTACACGTACTTTATTTGGAATTCTGTACCGTGAAAACATTTCTATCAGAGGTCAACCATCTTTTATTGATCTAGGAACTATGGCACTGAAAGCGTGAATAACCTAAGGTAATGATGTCGTCACCAAGGGACAAGAATAGAACCCAAATCCCTTGACTCTCAAGCTTGTGTTTTCCACTAATTGTGCTCCTTTCTGCTCATCTGAGAGCATCAAGTGTAAAGGGTTGGAGAAGGGAGTGGACACAAATGAGCCAAGCCTGCGAGGTGGAGACTGCACTGAAGGTCCAAAGGAATCGCCCTTTGGCACTTTGCTTTTGTTTGGGCTAAGATGAAAGCAGCAGCAACCACAAACCCCTGGGACCAAGAACTGGAGCTAGGTACCGCCCGTTGTGGTAACTCTCTCTTCCTCTTTGTAGGCCTTTCCTTTTCAGCCTCTCCCTTCCGGCCAAGCCTGGCGCCTCCTTCACCTCCCGCGGTTTCTCTCCCTCCTCCTTCAGCCCCACGCTGCGGCGCTGCCAGGTGTCTCCAGAAGAGGCGGCAGCAGCAGCGCCACGCTCGCCCTCAGCCCGGCCCTCGTGTCCAGCCCTTAGGAGAGGTGCTCCAGGGGTTCGTAGCGCCACGGCGTTTTCTCTAGCAAGTGAGCGTTAGTCAAGCAGTGTGTTTCAACTGCTGGAAAGTTAAGAGGGGGCGCGGAGCATATACCAGATCTGCTCTGCGTGGGTCTAGGAAGCTCGTCAGCACAAAGCCAAACTTAGACAATGACTCTCAAGCCTTTCTCTCTAGCTGGGGGATTCACTGAGCTCAGCCATTCCCCTGGGCAACCTCCCGCCGGAGGACGCGTTCCAGGGCGCGGGTGTTTACTCTTTTCCCGGACTAGGCGGAGAAGACCCGCGGTCTCACACCCCGGGGGATTCCAAACCGTTACTCCGCCCGCCGGGGTGGGGCCAGCGCAACGGCCGAGCCTGCGCAGTGGAACTGGCCGGCTCCAAGGCCCGAGCGCACTACAAGTCCCAGCAGGCATCGCTCCGCCGAGTGGGCAGCCGCCTTGCCTGCCTCGAGCTTATTCCTGCTGCTTCCACCGCTTTCCCCCTCCCCCGTTCCCGTGGGTGTCCTTTCCACAGTTAAAAGGCTACTTTCTGTTGAAGCACATGAGACGCTTCAGCACCCTTAACCCCGAAGCTCTTCGCGTACTCGCTTTTTCTGCCTCTATCCGCACTATGCCTGACTTCCTCACCGGAGTGGGGTAGTGCAGGGGAGCGAGGGAGGTCCGCGCGGGCCCGGCCGGGCAACCTGGCCGCACTTCCGCCTCCCGGGCTCCGGAAGGTAGCACGCACGCGCTCGCTGCGACTCCGGCGCGGCTGACTTCCGCTCCCACTGTGCTCTGCGAGCCGAATCATGGATCACACTGGTAAGGAGGCGGAGGCAGTGGGGGTCCCGGTTCCATGCCCCCTTGGCCGGCCTGGGACTGGTCGCCCAGCGGGCAAAAGGAATTATGCTCTCCCTACCACTCTGGTGGGTGGCAGTGAGAAAGAAATCCCACAGACCCCTTTATGTATCCGGCAGGGGCCTGCTGCTTCCTGGCCTACTCTCCGGTGCGGTACCTACCTCCTCGGTGCCGGCAACAGCCGCTTCTCCCCTGGTTCTGTTGCCCTTGGTGCCGGGACGGTGGGCGGCGCAGGCCTCGCGGAAAGGGAAGATCTCTGGCTCTTTTTTCCTCCACCCGACTGCTCTGCACTACGTTATGAGCACTGGCGGGTAGATTCCAGTCTCGGAGTCGGGGAAACCTCATTACTCTGGGAGTGGATGGGCTGTCTCAGCTTGGGCGGGTGCTGCATTGGTCACCTCCTGTGGTTGTCTCTCCGGTCCTTCATGGGTTAGAGGTGAGAGAAGAGAATCGGATATAGTTTGGGAGCCAAAGTCAGAGCAGCTTTTCTACTTAAAGCGTGAAGCATGCCCCGCGCCTCGGCAGTGGTCCTTGCTCATCATCATTTGGGTTTATTTACAAAGAAGAGCTTAAAAATCAAGACATTGTCATCCTTTTCTCCAAGTAAAAGTGGCTCCACCCTTTGTTATGTGCTTTTGGCTTTTGCTTCCTTGTTGTTCTTGGATATTGAATGAGTGCACGTGAGAGTTAAAAAGTGCTCCGCTTATATCGACATCACAAGTAGGAAAAAGGGCTTTTTCTCAAGTATTGATTGAGATGTCCTCATTTATCAAATATCTACCTAATTACATAATGGGGTGTGTGTCGTGTGTGTGTGTGTGTGTGTGTGTATGTATGTATATAAACCTACAGATACCTGTAGGCCTGGAAATGGAATGAAGAAATGGTAAACAAGGGGGACCGAGTCACTGTTCTGATTGATGAATTCGATGGGGGGGGGGGAAGACAGGCAATAAACCGGCTTAAAAAAAAGATAATTGTTTCACGATTATGATGAATTTTTTGATGAAAAAACATGAGTAAGGTGGGGGAGACTCAT
>CAUYPK010098391.1:0-41539 GCA_963574355.1 Loris lydekkerianus | reverse complement strand
TTGGTTATTGTCTGGAACTCAGGCAGCGTCAGTCCTCTGATTTTGCTTTTTTCTTTTGGTACTATATTGGTTATTGTCTGGAACTCAGGCAGCGTCAGTCCTCTGATTTTGCTTTTTTCTTTTGGTACTATATTGGTTATTCTGGGTCATTAGCCTTCCCAAGCACATTTTTTTTTTTTTTTTTTTTTTTTGGAGACAGAATTTCACTTTGTTGCCCTTGGTAGAGTGCTGTGGCATCATAGCTCACAGCAACCTCAAACTCCAGGGCTCAAGTGATTCACTTTCACTTGCCTCAGCCTCCCAAGTAGCTGGGACTACAGGCACCTGCCACAACGTCCAACTATTTTTTAGAGATGGGGTTGCTCTTGCTCAGGCTGGTCTTAACTCATGAGCTCAAGCAATTCACCCACTTCAGCCTCTCAGAGTTGTGAGCCACCCTGCTTAGCTCCCCAGATCCATTTTGGAATCAGTTTGTAAATATCTACACAAAAAATTGCTGTGATACTGTTTGGGATTGCATTGAATCTATGGATCAGATTTGGAAGAACAGATACCTTAATGATATTAAGTTCTCCTATTGATGTATGTGGAATATCTCTCCATTTATTTATCAATAGATCTGCTTTGATTTCTTGCATCAGAGTTGTAGAGTTTTCCTCATATAGATCTTACACACATTTTGCTGGGTTTATAACTATTTCATTTTGGGGGGTGCTAATGGTATTATGGTATTGTATTTTTATTTTTAAATTCCAATTATTTCTTAATGGTGTATAGGAAAGCAGTTGTTTTTTGTGTATTAATGTTGCATCCTGCAACCTTGCTATAAATGATTATTAGTTGCAGCAATATTTTGTTAATTCCTTGAGATTTTCTGCACAGACAATTGTGGCATCTGTGAGCAAAGACAGTTTTATTCCTTTTCTCACAATCTGTATACATTTTATTTCATTTTCTTGTCTTATTGTATTATCTAGGACTTACAGTACATTGCTGAATAAGAATGTTAAGAGTGGAAATCCTTGCCTTTTTCCTTATTTCAGGGGGAAAACA
The DNA here is from genome assembly GCA_963574355.1 of Loris lydekkerianus. Lineage (NCBI taxonomy): Eukaryota > Metazoa > Chordata > Mammalia > Primates > Lorisidae > Loris > Loris lydekkerianus. Next base: position 40,486 of record CAUYPK010098391.1, on the reverse strand, counting down.
CCTAGTTTCGTACTATTAATCATGACTTTAATTGTTGATTTTTATTTTTTCTTTTCTTTTCTTTGTGGATATTCTTTGTCAATTTGAGGAAACTTTCCTCTATACATAAGAATTTTTTTTTTTAAATCATAAATGGTTGTTGGATTTTGTCAAATGCTTTTTTTTTTTTTTTGTATCTATTGATTTTATTGTATGATGTTTTGGGCTTTCAGCTGTCTTTCTGTTACTGATTTCTAGTTTAATTCCGCTGTGGTCTGAGAGCAGACTTTGTATAATTTTTATTCTTTGAAAATTTTTATGGTCTGTTTTATAGCCAAGAATGTCCTGTGTCTTGGTGAATGCTCATGTCAGCTTGAGAAGAATCTGTATTATGTTGTTGGATGAAGGATTCTATAAATGTCAATTATATCCAATTGACTGCTGGTGCCATTTAGGTCCCCTTTGTCCCTGTTGATGTTCTGTCCGCTGGATCTGTTAACTGCTGAGAGAGGGGGGCTGACATCTCTAACATGGCAGTGAATTTTTCTATTTATTCTTGTAATTCTGTCAGTTTTTACCTCATGTATTTTGACACTCTTTTGTTAGATTAAGGACTTAATTAATTAATCTCAGAGAATTGACCCCTGTATCATTATGTAAGGCCTCTCTTTATCCTGTGTAATCTTCCTTGCTCTGAAGTCTATTCTCCCTGAAATTAATATAGCTACTCCAGTTTTCTTTTGAAAAGAAATGTTAGTGTGGCATATCTTTCTCTATCCTTTCACTTTTAATCTATCTATAGCTTTATATGTAAAGTGCGTTTCTTATAGACAACATATAGCTGGTCTTATATTTTAGTCCACTCTGACAGTTTCTTTCTTTTCTAAGTGGTGCATTTGGGCCATTCGTATTTGAAGTAATTATTGATGTAGTTGGTAATATCTTCCATCATATTTGTTACAGTTTTCTATTTGTTACCCTAGTTTTCTGTCTTTTTTTCTTTTTTGTTTTCTATTCTTTTTCTTCCTTCTCTGGCTTTATTTGAGCATTTTATGTGATTCTATTATTTCTCCTTTTAATGTATCACTTATACTTTTAAAAATAAAAGCTATTTTTAGTGATTGCCCTGAGTTTGTATATATATGTAGAACTATTCCAAGCTGTCTTCAGGTAACACATACCATTTCATGGGTAGTACATGAACCTTACCCAGAGAATTCTTTTCTCCCATTCCTTATAATTTTGTTGTCATTCTTTTCACTCTTCCATAAGCTATAATCACAGAATCTATTTTGCTATTATATTTTTGAATAAACTGTTATCTGTTAGAGAAATTTCAAAAAAAGAAAAATAATAAACTGTTAACCTTGATTTATTCCTTCTTTAATGCTCTTCTGCTCTTTATGATTTGCTACACTGTATCATTTTCCTTTTCTCCGAAGAACTTCTTTTACCGTTTCTTGTATGATAGGGCTACTAAAGAGAAATTCTAATTTTTATTTGTTCAAGATAGTCTTTATTTCTGCTTGCTTTACTTTTGGAGGACACTCTTGCTGGATATAAAATTCTAGTTTGTTGTTAATATTGTTTTTCTGTCAACACTTCATTTTATTTTATTTTTTGAAACAAAGTCTCACTTTCTCGCCCCAGGTAGAGTGCCATGGTCTATCAACCTTTAAATATTGCAGTCCATTCTCTCCCTGCTTGCTTGGTTTCTAAAGTTAAGTCCTATATAATTGCTATTCTTACATCTCTATGGGTAAGATGGTTTTCTTCCCCTCTAGCTTTTTCTAAGATTTTTCTTTTTGACGTTTTGCATATTACATATGATATAACTGATTGTACTTTAGGTATTTATCCTGTTTGCTGCTCTCTGAGTTTCTCGGCTTTGTGATTTTGTACCTATCATTAATTTTGAAACTTATCTTTCGTCATTCTTGTTTCAAATATTTTTTCTGCTCTTTTCTCTCTTTCTTCTCTTTCTGATATTTTCATTATGTGGATGCTACGGCTTTTGTAACTGTCTCACAGTTTTTGGATATTCTGTTATTTAAAAAAAAAGTTTCTTTATAATCTTTACATGTGAGTATTGGAAATTTCTATGACATGTCTTCAAGCTCACTGATTCTTTCCTCAGCCACATATAGTTCCCTGATAAGCCCTTCACAGGTGTTCATTTCAATCATTGTGTTCATGATTTCTAGTATTTCCTTTTGAATCTTTCTTAGTGTTTCCATCTCTTTGCTTACATTGCCCATCTTTTCTTGAAAGTTGCCTACTTTTCCCATTAAAACTCTTAGTATATTGACTATAGTTATTTTAAATTCATGGACTGATAATTCCAACATCTCTGCTATGTCCAGGTCTGGGTCTGACGCTTTCTCTGTCTCTTCAAACTGTGTTTTTAGTCTTCTAATACGCCTTGTAATTTTCTGTAGAAATTCAGACATGATACACTAAGGAAAAACACTGGCACTGGCTCCTATATCTGTTTTTGCACCTGGGCTTCTGTTCCCGGAAACTGTGCATCTCTGTGCCTTTCTTTCTGTCTCTCCAATTTTGATGGCAGCTGTTTGTCCTGGGACTGCAACTCCCTCCTGGATCTAATGAGACTTGCTGATTTTCAATTTGTTCAGCTTTTTTCTTGTAGTGAAGATGGAAGTGATAACTTTCAATCTCCCTATGTGCTGGACTGGAATCTGGAGGTCTCCCACCTGTTACTGAAGTTGTAACAACATGAATAAACAAAAATTTGTTGGTAACAGATACTTTGACTATCTGAATTAATACCTAGAACATTCCCTTGAATCCATGTGTCATTTTCTGAGACATTTTATAGGATGGTGGCAGTGTGGAGCAATGTGCAAAAATGAATAGTGTACAGATGAGAATGACGTGGAGATATGCTAACAAATTTCAAAGGAATAATTTGATTCTGGACATAAGAGTTTCCTTGACCTGCTTCTTGTTTTGAGGAAGAAGAAATGACAGGGAAGTATCTTTATTCCATAAACCAAATATAACTTTTTGAAAGTATGGCACTCAAATTTGAACAGTCCATGGGGAGAAAGGCTTGACTATTCCCTTGTAAGAAACAGGGCAACCACATCTTTAGGATTGGCACTGTATGTTGGTTATAAAATATAAAACTAGAGATGTTAAGGTAGAAAAGTCTTTTCACTTATTTATAATTCAAATTTAATTCTTTGAGCAAGTAATATGTGTATATGCTGCTGAATATAAAGGGAACAAAGGTGTGGGATGGCATGCTTCCCCAGCACCACTCTTCTCCATGAGCACATCCATGGGGTCAGCTAAGACCCCTGCGTGCATCCTCTCAGGGCTACTTTCTTTATATACTCACACTCACCTGTGTGCTTATAATATATGTATGCTTCCTCCCCATGCAAGCAGCATTATACCAATGTCCTCTTCTACACCTTGCCTTTTTTTTTTTCCTTAAAAATATAGCTTGAAGGCAGGAAGAGCACATGGCATGTGAAGTTACAGCCAGTGTGGGCAGAATGGGGACTTTTCCATGACTGGATCGCAGATCCTATAAGATGCAACCAAATTAATGTGACTTTGAATACACCCAGCAATCTGGTGAATAGTGTGAACTTCATCCTTCTGGTCAGTGACTACAAGGTGTAAACGAAATCCCAAACTCCGTACTACACCACCCAAAGGCAGGATCTTCATGCATACAGCCATCTGTGTGGTGCTTCTGGATCTGAAATACTGATGGGATAAGGATCACAGGCTGAGCATCATTGCCTGAGTGTGCAGCAAAGAAAGAAGAGGACAGAGCAATGAGACTGAATATGGACATCACCAATTCTGGAAGAGGAAGTAACCACAGAAGCCAGCAGCTCTGTGATGGGTGGGTTCCCACTTGATGTCAGTATTGTTTGATATCCTTATCAGACTCCTAATTCTTCTGGATGATGGTTGTGTCATGGTGCACATAGTGTCAGTGGTCCTGATTTTTGGAAAGAATTCCTGTGGGAAATTCTCCTATGGAGATTCTGAGATTACCCTGTGTGCCCTTGGAGGAGAATGCACAGCTGAGTCCAAATTGTGCCAGCTGAGCTGAGCACTTAAATAGTAGCTACTGAAAATTGCCCCAGGCCATCAGGGATTGACTGCAACAGGTGTCCTGAATGGAGAAGGGTGACCAAAGATAAGCAAAAGACTCACGTTTACAAATAACCCTGCAGTAAGCAGAGTTTGGCTGGGCAAAATCACCTGGCATTGGCATCAGTTCTGCCAAGGCATCAGTTCAGTCACTTCTGAGTGATTGAAAGAGGAGGCTCCTGCAAAGCCAGTGTTCCCTGAAATCCTGGAGAACATTCTGGGCATGGACCCAAGGCTGTTAGAAATGTTACGAGCTCCCTGGCCTCCAGAAAAAGAGGAAAGGCTATAAAAAGTGAGAGTGCAGGGAAGGGTGGCCACATCCTCTGAAGCAGGTGAATGGTGTGAGGCAGGCTTGGCTAAATTCATTCTCTAAAAGAGCCTCTCTTTTTAAGGTACACCACGTGCTGATGTAATACACATATGCGCTGTGAAATGATCACCACAATCAAATTAGTTAACAGATCCATCGCTGCTCACAGTTACTTTCCTTTTTCTTTTGTGGTAAGAACACTTGAGAACAGTATTCTAAACTGTAGTCACCATGTTGTATGTTAGGTCCCCAGAATTTATTCATCTTATAATTGCAATTTTGTACCCTGTGATCAACTTCTCCCCATTACCACATCCCAGCCCTGGTAATCCTTATTCTATTTTCTGTTTCCATGAGTTGGACCTTTTAAGAGTCCACAAGTAAGTGAGATCATACAGCATTTGTCTTTCTGTGCCTGGCTTATGTCACCAAGCATAGTGTTCCCTGGGTTCATCCTTGTCATTTCAAATGGCAAGATTTTCTTCTTTTTAAAGGCCGAATAGTATTCCATTGTGTATAAACACCACATTTTCTTTCTTTTTTTTTTTTTTAATTTAGCATAGATTTATTACCAAAAGAGAAACCTCTATATTTTGTTTGTATTTTGTTTCTATGACTAATGGTATTTTTCTTTTTGGATTTTTTTTTATTAAGTCATTTTGTACGTAGATCATGAATACATTTATGCCATTGTGGGATTCAATGAAAACACCACATTTTCTTTGTCAATTCATTCGTTGATGGACACTTAGGTTGATTCCACCTCTTGGCTATTGTGAGCAGTGCTGCAGTGAACATGGGTGTGCAGACGTCTCCTCTACATACTGATGTCCTTTCCTTGACTATATTCTCAGTAGTGCTATCACAAGATCATATGTTAATTCCATTTTTAATTTTTTGAGGAACTTCCTTACTGTTTTCCATTTTTGGTTTGTCCTTAGTCCTCAATAAAGCTTGATAAAAGAAAGACCAATAAATCACTCCAACCAAAGAAATAGAAAATAAGCTTCCTGTCTTTTTAATTATCACTATAGTCCTCTGTGCCTAGACCTATGCCTGGATTAGCATAAACACTCAAGAAATGGTTCGTTGCCCGTAGCACAGTGGTTACAGTGTCGGCCACATACACCCAGGCTGGCAGGTTCAAACCCAGCCTGGGCCAGCTAAGCAACAACGACAACTGCAACAGAAAAATAGCCAGGTGTTGTGGTGGGTGCCTGTAGTCCCAGCTACTTGGGAGGCTGAGGCAAGAGAATCACTTAAGTCTAAGAGTTTGAGGTTGCTGTGAGCTGTAACACCATAGCACTGTACCAAAGGTGACATAGTGAGACTCTGTCTCAAAAACAAAAAAAAAGGGGGGGGTAGGGGAAACACACTCAAGAAATATACATTAAATGAATGAAGAACCAAGAAATGAAAATTGTGTCTTAAAGAACAAATAAGGAAGATGTAATTATAATCATATCTAGGGTATTTTTAAGGTATTTAACAAATTCGGTCATCCAGGTAGTTGGAAACCTCTACTATAATCGATATAAGTCCTGGAGATAGATGGAGGTGATGGTTGAGTAATATTATGAGTATACTTATTTCCATCGAATTGTACCCTTTAAAGTAATTACTAAGAAAATGGTAGATTTTATGTTACATACAGTTTACTGCCATAAAAAAATGTTCACAAGTTTAACAAAACAGCACTTTTCTAACACTCATGTGCCCAGGAATCATTTGGGAATCTTACAAAATTGCAAATTCAGTGCCAGTAGGTCAACTGGTCCTGCTACTCTGCATGTCAAATGACCTTTCACCTGATGCCCACAGTAATGGTCAAGGATCATTTGATTTAGAGTAGCAAGGCTCTAAATCAAATCTAAATAAAGCTTGCCATATATTTTCTTCTTGTTAAATCTCTCCACCCCACCCCTGCCCCCACTACCTACTTACCTTAAAGATCTCTCTATGTCAGCGGTTCTCAACCTGTGGGTCATGACCCCCAGGACCTGTATTAAAGGGCCACGGCATTAGGAAGCTTGAGAACCACTGCTCTATGTCAGTGCATTCCTTTTTAAAGGCTGAGACATGTGCAGTAGCCTTCTCTCCTTTAGTTAACCAGTTCCCTGTTGGCGGGCACTTAGGTGGTTTCTTATCTTTGCCCTTCCAACCCAGGCTGTGGTGAATAACCTTGTTCACCGGCATCTTGTGTGTCTATACAAAAAGATGTGAGTTCTGGTGAAGGAACGCATATGAACACACTTGTGTGATGAAAACCTCGATTATTTTAATTAGTGATGGCAGCAAAGATCATACCTTTTTGACAGGCTGGTTTTATTTTTGACTCAGACTGAGCTGGCTGCCATCTGAGTCCCTGTCATTTTTTGCACGTGCTATTGTTTAGTCACATTATCTTTCCCATCTTGTTTTTGTGCAATTGTTTTTCTGAAATCTAAGTGTGGGATTGATTTACATAGCCTGCTAAATTCCATCTTGCTGGCTTCAGACTACTGTTCTCACCTGTCAAGATAATTTTGATTGTCAACTTTGCCCTCTAATATTTTCCCCCACCCTCCTGGGTTTGTCTTGTCTTCACATTTGATAAGCATGATACCTTTATCCATTGATTCATTTCTATTTATTGAGTGCCCTTCAACATGCCAGGCACTGTTCTAAGCTCCGCATGCTGTAGCGTATGAAACAGAAAGAAATCCTTGTTGTCCCAGCACTTTCTTTCTTTTTCTTTTTCTTTGAGAAAAGAGGGGGCAACTTTGTTGCCTTTGGTAGAGTGCTATGGCATCATAGCTCAAGGCAACCTCAAACTCTTGGGCTCAAGTAATCCCCTTGTCTCAGCTTTCCTAGTAGCTGGGACTATAGGCACCCACAACAATGCTCAGCTATTTTTAGAGAGAGGGGTGTCTCTCTGGCTCACCCTGTCTCTAACTCCTGAGTTCAGGAAATCTACCTGCCTTGGCCTCCCAGAGTGCTAGGATTACAGGTGTGCACCACCATGCCTGGCAGCACTTTCATTCAAATGTGGAAGACAGATGTTAACTAAAGATAAATATTTAGTAACTCCCAGTGCCAAGGAGATAAAGAAAGCAGAAGAGTAGGCTAGAAACTGAGGAGAAGATTGTTCTTATAATTTTTAGATAAGGCAGCTAGAGAAAACCTCACTGGAAATGGTAACATTTGAGCAGAGATCTAAAGACATTTCTATTCAATTCCTTCTATCCAAGTCATTGGATGTTTCTACACACTTCATATGGTGAAAAAGAATTCTTTGATGTGTCACTATGTGAGACCCATGTAGATCGACGTTACTCCATGAACTGGTGCCTTTGAGTTACAACTGATAAATGCACCAAGTTTCTCTGTAACTTACCGAAGCTACATTTGTCTATACTGTTCCAAAAAAGATATGAGATATATTAAAACTGGATATTTAGCATCTGTGGCATTCCCCTGTTGTACCCTAGTAAAACTCGGGCATAGGGAGATGAGTTTAAGGTGAACAGACTGTTTTTCCCTTGTCAGGTTGGAGTAGCTTTTAGTGATTACCAAGTGCCCATGACTGAGTTGAGCAGGCTGCTATATGCAGGGGTGAAAGATGGCCCACCGGCCATTTTCCATCCTTATGAAACTCATCCTCTTGGCAATACTGGGGGAAATTAAAGTTTTTCCCCAGTAAACTTGGCAAATACAATTCTGGTTTAAAAAACTACTCCTCTGGTGCAATCATTTCAGCCCAAACTCAACTCTTCACTGACACCCTTTCTCTCTGGGGCACATCTTTCTCTTTGGAGGGGACGAGGCAGTGTGCACCCTGTAGCCCTCTCCAGGTGTCCTGCTGTTATCTTCACAGTTACCTGCAGGCTGCAGTGTTGCCATGATTATCTCCCAGCTCATGCAGCTGGCTGGTTTTCCAACTGTACAAACAGGTTGGGTGAAGGTTTCAGGTAGACACTGAATTCATACATCACACAAAGGAAGCATGCCAGGTTAGGTATGTGCTCCAAAATAAAGCTGAGTGCCTCCAGTAAGATCTCATATTATTTGTAAGAAAGCTCACCTCTGGGTTTTCTGGACTTTCTGTTCATCTGTAGAATCGATCCCTTCCTTTCTTCCCTCTTGCCCTCCCTCCCTCCTTCCTTTCATGGGACCTTGCTCTGTCACCCACTGGAGTGCAGTAGCATTATCAAGGCTCACTGTAGCCTCAAACTCCTGAGCTCACGCAATCCTCCAGCCTCAGCCTCTGCAGTGGCTGGGACCACAGGTGCATGCCAGGTTGAAGTCATAGCCTTGTACCCCAAAGACACAGGTTTCAGGTGTACATTTCATCTAAAATAACCAGGGAAGCAATAGTTTAGAACCCTGATCTCATAACTGTTTAGTCAGATGAAAAATAAAATGTGTGGATATGAGGATGGTGATTTTGCCAACAAGGAAAAGCCTGGGATAGTCGGTACCTTTCCACTGACCAGCCAAGGTTGGCCTGGTGGGAGCTTAACTAGCAGCAGCAACAACAACAAGAAATGTAGCAGCAGGGACAGAAAATCCCCAGGAAGTCCTGTTCTGTCCCTGATATTTTGGCCCACTCCCCTCTCTACTATCTCTGTCTCCCCATCTCAACCCCATTCACATCCTCCCAGGGGAGAATGTGCAAGAAATGTCTCCTTTCCTGAAAGTAAATAAATACAATAGTGGCACCTTGGTCAGAATGGCCCTTTGTTCTGTGTCTTAATGACTAATTAGGATGCTATGAAAAGGCTTATGCAACTCTGGCAGAGTCAGGACCTCCTGCCCGAGCCCAGCAAGTGCTGGAAGTGTGTGATCTTCAGAAGGCTGTGACTGTGACCTGAAGTTGCGCAAGAAATAATTACAGAATCCAGCTGAGGCTTGCTTCTTGCTACAGGCCCCAGGCTTTTACCCCCAGTAGCTTTACATGCTTGTTAATATTTAAACAGAGTAGTAGCAGAATATTTTTTAAGCTTCAGTAATGGTTGCAGAGTTCAGATTGGGGCGGAATGAGGAAGGGTGGGGCAGGAGAAGGGACAGAGGAGTGGGTCCATTTGCTTTGAGAGGATTTTTGTCCTGTATATGTTGGGCCTGTGGCAGTTCTAAACTTTCCTCCTTTGCCACAGAAAAGGAGTTAAGACATGTAAAAGCCTTCTTAAAGTCTCTCGAAATTTTAAAACCAGTTCTTAAAAAAAAATCCTTCGCAATAACCCATTAATAGACCTCAAATACAATTTTAACTTTAAAAAGTAAGTGAAAAAAATTTCATGTAGCTTCTGACCAGCTACCAGAATCTTAGGGGAAGAAAGATTTTTATCTGGTTCAAACACCCCCCTCCTCCCCACCCCTGAAATGCACACACCTGCATGTGCTGTCCACAAAGCCCACCGCCCTGATCTGCCCAGATTGTCAAGCTCCTTGCCCGAATCTGAGGCCTTCAGAAAGGCAGCCTCTTGACCTCTACACGTCTGTCTCCTCCCTGCAAAGTCTGGGCGAGTCCTCTGTCCGGCTGTGTACTTTTGTGGCGCCTATCACTGTGGGATCTAGGCTCAGAGACAAAAAATCTGGCAAAATACAAATTTGTGTATTATGGGAGGAAACACTGTCTGGCTCCCTGGAGTCACGCTTGGCTTCTGCCACAGTAAGGACTTTATCCCAGGGTGGTTTGCAAAGACTAAGGCAAAAGTATGGACAAAGGCAACAGTAGAGTACTTCCTTGTTCTCATTTAAGAAAGAAGCAGCAAGTTCGTGTTTGTGAAGTTGGGTGAAAGTACTGAAGTTTTTACATGTGCTATTAGTCTGTCTCCACTGAAACCCCCCAACAAGGGTTTTCTTCTCTCTTCCTTTCCTTCCTCCCACCCTCCTCCCCTCCCCTTCACCCCTTTTTGCCTTCCTTCCCTCCAGCTCTTGTCCCTTCCTCCTTTCCCCCTTTGGTGTTCTTTCCCTTTTAGTAAACAATGTTTGTTTACATTGTCATGTGCATTAACGGAAAAAACAAACAAACCCAAATCTAAGAACTTATTTCTTCCAAACAGAATGAAAGGGTGTAAAGCGAAAGATAAAATACTTCTCACGCCCTCGGCCTTCCCAGCAGAAGTAATTGCTATTTAAAGCCTTCCTTTCAATTTAGAATCTTTCTCAAAATATTCTCTGTTGGTGCAAACATTCAAACATATGGACACACACACATTTATTTGTTCATTTGAATAACTTTGATGTGAATAGGTCACACACAATGTGTTGTTCTACAACCTGCTTTCCCTCACAAAACAGTGTGTCTCAACCACCTTTCCCCACATGCACAAAAATCCGCCCCTGTACTTCATAAGTGCTAAGTAGTCCACTGTGTGATTGTATCCCAGTTCATTTAACCTGTTTCTTAAATTGATGGTAACAAGATTTTTTAAACATCTTCGTTTAAGGGGATTACAAACAGTACCGCAACACGTGTCCTAGTGCACAGGCAGTTTTTGCACAGTTGAGAGAGCATACCCTCCGGATAAATTCCTTGCTTGGCAGTGGAATTGCTGGGTCAAAGGCTATGTACATTTTACATTTTAATAGCTATTGCCAAATTGCCTTGCAAAAAAAGGTTGCACCAATTTACAATCCCATTAACATTATATGAACTGCCTATTTCCTGAAAACCTCACCAACTCCATGTGCTATCAGACTTTTAAATCTTTGCCAATTGGCAACAAATGGTCAATTATTATTGTTTTATTCACATTTTAATTATAAAAGTTCGAATTTTTTTCACATGTATATGGCCTATTTGCATTTCTGGATTTGTTGCCTTTTTTTTTTTTTTTGGTGGAAACGATATGGTCTTGATTGCTATCTGTTTCTCCTGGGTTTTTGTAGATTGAAAAATTGATTTGGAAAGCTTTGATTTGTCATTATCTTTATCTGTCGGATAAGCTGCAGATATGTTCCCCTCTTGTCTGGTTTTTAAACAAATAGAAGTTTACAATATTTATGGAGTCAGACTTACCCACCTTTTCTTGGGTAGCATTTAGGGTTTATGCCATGCCCATATGAGCCCTGCTTATACAAGGAGGTCTTAGAGCTCTTTCATGCTTTTGGGGGGAAGGGTTGCTTTATACATGTAAATCTCTGTTATTTTAGACAGGTATTTTGGTGAATGGAGTGAGGTTGGGACTGGTTTGAGAAGGTTCTTTGGGGCTACCTGGTGTTGCAAATGAACCTGTTTCTACAGTGATCTGCTTCAGAGTGGAGGTTTTGTGACCTCTCAGAAGTTAAAAGGATCCAGACAGGGTTTTTGTAAGATCCAGGCAAAAGCTTGCCTCATTCTCTTCTCTTCTTGGATCAAGGATTCTGCCCTTTTCTAGTCAGAAGGATACTTGGCTGACCTCTAAAGGATGCCTTGAAGAGTAAAGAGAAGGATGGTAAGAAGATGATGAGAGAAAAATGGAAAATCAAGAGCTTCTGGTGGGAAGAAGGGAGAAACACTAACTGAAAATGGGATGTATGATTCATCTGCAAAAAACCTTGGTGCTGAAAGTGCCTACTTCTACTCTAAACACACGAACATAGAAGACAGAGAATCAGTGGGCTGAAAAAAAACCATCAAGCAGATAAATTATCTTTGTTGTTTTTCATCTAGCATTGCTCAAAGGGAAACTTAAAAGGAACATAAATATTTTTGTTACTCTCATTTAATAACATTTCTGTAGTATATGTTCTCAGTTTAGCGGATGAAAATTCTTTGTTTTTTTGTTTGTTTGTTTTGTTTTTGAGACAGAGTCTCGAGCTGTTGCCCTGGGTAGAGTGCTGGCATCATAGTTCACAGCAACCTCACAACCTCAAACACTTAGGCTCAAGCAATTCTCTTGCCTCAGCCTCCCAAGTAGCTGGGACTACAGGTGCCTGCCACAACACTCAGCTTTGTTGTTGCTGTTGTTGTTGCAGTTGCCATTGTTGTTTTAGCTGGCTGGGTTCAAACCTCCCAGCCTCAGTGTATGTGGCTGGCACGCTACCCACTGAGCTATGGGCACCACCCAGAGATGAAAATTCTTGAGGGATGTTCAAGATCTCTCATTTAGTAAATAACCTAGGTTTTAATGTTCCTCCCTTAGTTCCCAAATGTGTGGGGCGCTTTTCCTTTAAAGACCAAAGAAGTCAATTGCATAATCGGTAATGTTAGAGGTTTATATTTCTTGGCATGAGAGATAGGATATGCATGTTGGCAAAGACCTACCTGACTTTGATACGCAGCATAAATAATATAATCCTGTGGATCAAATTCCAGGTAATTTAGTTAAGAGACACTGAAGGACTTTTTCCTTCAAGTGTCTACCTCATGGTGAATTGTATAATGTGCATAATCATTATAGGTTGATTCTGAGGATTTGATTTCATCATTAAAGGCTAAGGTGTGCCGTTACTACCAGCAATATTGATTAACATTTGTGCAGTATCCACTCTGTGCTGTGTCCTATAGTTAACAAATAGGTATGGGTATACAGTGTACATAGAAATTTATATAAATGAAAAAATATATATTTTATACATGAATTAGAATTTAATCCTAATGTGCCCTACACGGCTTCATCCACTACAGAAGAAGAAATAGAGGTTCAAGTTGACTCGACACCTGGGGTGAGATCACAGAACTTTTGAGTGGGAGTTGAGCCTGATCTAGGACAATTTGGCTCCAAACTCTGTGCTCTTCCTGTGATTTCATACTGCTCCTTCTCCCCAAAGACAGGCCCAGACACAAGGAGAGGCAGGACAATTTCCAGGGGAAATTGAATTTCACTTCAGCTCAAGGAGTCACAATCTATCACATTCCCTCTTCCCACCACTCCCCTTATCTGTGCTCCAATCAGCTTTTTGCTAAAAAGTATGCTTTCCTCACAATATTTACTTTCATTAGTTAGAAAGGGTTGTTAATTACTGTACTAAATTATTGTAACTGATCTGAACGGCATGCCCTTTATGTGTACAACGCGTGATCCACCTGAACAACCGCACCAACACACACCCTCAAGCAAAGCCAGCTCCTCCTGGGTGTGCAGGCACGCAGTGGCCTGTGCACCACGATGCTCCTCACCTCCACATCTAGTGGTCTCCTAGTCCGGGCTCCATCTCCCAAGGCGGCTGGGAACCTGCCTGCTTCCCTCCCAACACTGTGGCACATTGATTCAGAGCAACAGCCTCCAGCGTTGCTAATGGTTGTGTCCCTCCATACTGTTCTTCAGAGAGCGGCTGGAGATATCTTTTCTTTGTAGGGGTCAGTGTCCCTCAGACTGCAGAGCAGGATCCTGCAGGATCTGGCTTACATTCATCTCTCTGTGCTGCATTTCCCACATGCAGGCTGTGCAGTTCCTGTATGGGGCTGATTTGCTCTTCCCCAAAAGGGCTGTGCTCTCCCTTGGTTCCCTGCTCCCTGCCGGGGTGTATGCTGTTCCTTTCAATTGCAAAGCTTCACTGCCCTTCTTTGGCCCTTGAACTGCAGCTTATTCATGGTTCTGATTTCAGCTGAAATTCCACTGCTTCCAGGAAGCCTGCTGTAAACCCTGGGGCCTGGGCACAACTCTCCTCTCATATGCCCACATCATGTCCAAGACTCACCTCTTTTATGCTCACAGAGAGACCCTGCAGGGCACAGGCTGTATCGTGTGTCTTTGCTTTTCTTTAAGAGCTGCTGTGTCTGGCATATAAGGAGGTACTCACAACAGCTTGCAACTGAACTGATGTCCGTCGAAGAACTCCATCTCACCCTTGATTTTCCTTCTTACATAATTCAATGGAAACTCCTTGTTTTATTGAAAGCATATGACAGGCTAAAAAGCCAGAGATATGAAAGAAAGGTATGGCATCCATTATTAAACTATATAAGGAACTTAGCTCAATAGCAAGAAAACAAATCACCTGATTTAAAAAAAAATGGGCAAAGGACCTGAATAGCTATTTCTCAGCAGAAGACATACAAGTGGCCTGCAGGTGTATGAAAAAATGCTCAGCATCACTAATCATCATGGAAATGCAAATTGAAACCACAATTAGATACCATGTCACACCTGTAAGAATAGGTATTATTAAAAAGACTACAGATAAATGTTGGCAAGGATACGGAGAACAGGGAACCCTTGTCCACTGTTGGTGGGAATGTAAATTAGTGTATCCATTATGAAAAGAGTGAAAGCAGAGCTACCACATGATCCAACAATCTGACCACTGGACATATATCCAAAGAAGATGAACTTAGTATATTGAAGAGCTGTCTGCACTCCCACATTCATCGCAACACTATTCACAATAGCCAAGATAGAAAATCAGGCTGTGCCCATAAATACATGCAGAGGAATGGGTAAAGAAATTGTGACACATACACACGTAATGGAATACTATTCGGCCTTAAAAAGAAGGAAGTTCTGTCGTTTCAGGCATTGTGGGTAAACCTGGAAGACACTATGCTAAGTGAAATAAACCAGGCACAGAAAGATAAATACTGCATAATCTCACTTGTATGTGGAATCTAAAAAAACTTAATAGACATAGAGAATAGAATGGTAGTTAAGAAAGGCCCGTGAAGAGGGGTTGGAGAGAAGTTGGTCAAAGTGTACAAAGTTTCTGTTAGACAAGACGTAAGTGCTGGAGCTCTACATGGTGTCCTGAAACTCTCCCCTAAAGTTGCCATCCATACGAAAAATGAGAAAGGGTAGCTAAATGTACCTTTAGTTACAAAATATTCCTTTACAAATTTTATAAAATATTTACAGTCTATATGTTGGCCACCTCCTGGTAAAATTTTGTAATGAATATTTTGTAAATAAATATTTTGGTACCGTTACCTGAAATTTCTCATTTTCCCTATGTATGGGAACCTTAGGGGTGACTTTTGGGGCACCCCGTATAATACAGCATGGTGGCTGTAGTAAATAACAATGCGTTGTATACTTGACAGTTGCTAAGACAGTAGAGTAGATATTAAATGTTCTCACCACAAACAAATGATAAGTATGTGAGGTGACGAGCATGGTAATTAACTTGATTTAATCATTTCCCAGTGTAGACACATATCAAACCATTAGTCTGTACACCATAATATAGACGATTAAAACAACAGACCTTTAACCTGAGCCTGGTGCTCTATTAATCCCTATACTTGAGAGGGCTGCCCTCCCATGATCCCTGCTTCCTTCAAGGTGGCATTTAAAAGCCTCTTTCAGAAAGGAAACTGTTAATCTCTATCTCTCTGTATCTTCCTCTCTCTTCTGGAAATAATTCAACTGAAGCTTCATTTAGGAGGAGTAAGATAACTTTGTGATGTTCCTACGGTCCAGGCTTATCAACTGCTTGTTTCCATCCCTAAATAATAATAGCAGACGGGAAGTAGTGATTAACCATGTGTCAGGCACTGGTTTTTATAATAACTTTAACCTTTACAAGGGCCTGTGAGGTCATTGCTATTATTATTCCCATTTTATGGGTGAGGGAACTGAGGCAGAGAGAGGTGAGATAACTTGTTCAAGGTTACAGCAGATGATAATGTGGTAGAGCTGAGATTCAGACAGAGGCAGGCTGACTTCAGAGTCCTTGCTCAGAATCACTGAACTACGTAGCCTCTAAACCTAGAGTCAGCCTTTTAACTTTAGACATCAGCTCTAGATTTAAGAGCTACTACTGGATTGGGGAGCCTATTGTAGGGTCACTGTGACCAAAGCCTCCATCCCAAGATGACAGCATATGATGAGGCAAAGACCACTGACTCAACACTGGAGCCTCAAGGTTCCTCTGGAGTGTGCTGGTCTTTATAGTTTTAACTCCTAGCTCATGGCAAGCTCCTCCTAGCTCATGGCAACAGCTAGCTGTTACATGTTGCATCCAGAGTTTGACTGCTGATGGCTTGAGAATGGCCATTATGGGAGAATTTGTACCTTGAAAGTTGGCATATGTTACAAGTCAGAAGACATATCTCTAATCAATGTCACAGCAATAGTCTTGACTGAAAGGGCTTGATGTGGGCACATGGGGCTGCTGGGCTGGCCTGAGTGGGACTGGGGCTCTATTAGATGCTTTATGCTGCAGCTCTCTTTGGAGGCATGGGAAGCCACTCCACCTAATGCATGGCAGCCCACACGTGACAAGGGGCAAACACCCCCTGCCCCCACCAGCCCCAGAATCTCTTGCCTCTTTCATCCCTGGTGGGATCATCCTGAGCAGGCATATTGCACCATTCCCAGTTTCCTCCTGGCCTTCAGCTCTGGCCACTCATGGCAGCAGCTACCTTGATAACACACTCTGGATTTGCTGCTTTCTTTTCACTGGCTCACTTTCCTCCTTCATTACTGGTGTTTCTTGCACCTACCAAATTAATTTGTGCACCAGTTCTTTTCTGAGAGTTTGGTTCCAGGGGCACCCCAGCTAAGAGGGGCTGAACAGGCAGAGCCCTGGGGCTCCACGCGCCAAGGCAGAGAGTCCTCTGGCAGCCTGGTTTCGTCTCCACTTCTGGGCTAAGAAGCTCGGCTGCTTTAGCCCTTTGTCTCCATGCCGTGTCTGGCCAGGGCTGGCCTGGGCCGCTGGCTCCTTTCTGAGATTGATTTTTTGGCTTTGCTGGCCCTGCTGCTGGGACCCTTCCTCCCCCAGAGATAACTATGCATGGCTGACTGCCTATGGGTTGGCCAGGGGAGAAGCCCTTTCTTTCGGGAAGATGTGGTAGCATCTAAAAGAGTTTCCCTCAAGGAAAGGAGAGGTATGCACTTGTTACCATCCATCTGACAAAGCTGAGAGTGATTGGGCTCTTAGCCCTGAAGTAGGCATTGCCAGGGCTTCCCTCCAGGAGGTTAAGGTGAACATGCTGGAAGCACAAGCCACAGACTCCTCTAGCAGGACGTGTCAGGGAAGCCTTCTGTTGGAACAAGCCTGTTCCCTGGGTCTGGCAGGGAGCAGAGATAGAAGCTGATGTGTTTGAGGACAGTGATATTGTTTATCCTTTAGAATCCTTCTGACTTAGAGCTAAAGCCTGGCTTTGGCTACTGGGCGTACTCAGTGCTGACAACACGTTTTTTGTTCTCCAAAAAGGCAAAGAGAGAAAGTGAAGGGAGGAATTGAGGAGCCAGAAAGTCAGAGCACTGGCTGACCAGGGAGCCCAAAGCCAGAGAGGAGCGGTGCACAGGAGTTCTTCCCAGCTGGCTGTGGTCCTGCCTCCTTTGTCCCTTGCCACTCCTGCCACTCCCGTGCCTCTTCAAGCCTGAGTTCTAGAGACTGAGTGCATATTTTATTAAGTCCTGCATTTGCCTTCTAACTTCAGTGAAAAGCTGTAGACAGGAGAAAAAAGGATCTGGTGGCTCAAGCGGCTAAGGCGCCAGCCACATACCCCTGAGCTGGCAGGTTCAAATCCAGCCCGGGCCCACCAAACAACAATGACAGCTGCAACCAAAAAATAGCCGGGCGTTGTGGCGGGTGCCTGTAATCCCAGCTATTTGGGAGGCAGAGGCAGGAGAATCGCTTGAGCCCAGGAGTTGGAGGTTGCTGTAAGCACTCTTACCCAGGGTGACATCTTGAGGCTCTGTCTCAAAAAAAAAAAAAAAAGAAAGAAAGAAAGAAAAAGGATCTGTCAAAGGAATTTTAAAGTACATTGTGATGTTTCCACCTAGGATTTCTCCATTTGTGGATTGTCTACTGTATGCCCTGTAACATTTTTTCACCTCTTGGGACAAAGGAAAGGTAACCACCAGAAGGGAATGCTGAGAACTTGAGGTTGTATTCACTGCGTGGATTTAATTCTTCATTACTGATTGCCAGATGTCCTGGATTGCTTCATTCAGACCTACTACCTCTGTCGGTGAGGCACAGAAAAAAAAGGTAAAAGGTAAATCCTACTGGCAATAGGATTTTTTTTTTTTTTTTTTTAAGAACTGTTGTTTGTGGGTCGATGTGTTCAGTACGTAGACTATGAGTTCACCAAGGACAGCAAGCTGGGCCAGTTGGACCTTGTGGACAGTAGAGGTGTGAGGAAGGGGACATTGAGTTTGTAATGAAACGATGATTACCTGTATCTCCCCTTCCCATATTTTTTCCTTTTGGTAGAACTTACGTTTCTTTCTTTCTTTCTATCTTTCTTTCTTTCTTTCTTTCTTTCTTTCTTTCTTTCTTTCTTTCTCTTTCTTTCTTTCTTTTTTTATTATGTATCTTCATACAAGAACTCAAAGGGTAATATTTCAAGTAACACAGTGGGCTGGGGTGGGGGTTGGAGGTTGGGAAGGGAAACAGAAAAGTGTGTGGAGAGAAATCTTATCTGGAAGAGCATTTTGGCCCCTTCATGAATCACTGTGTGCAAACAACTCTCCACTGGCCTGCATGTGGGCTGGGTCTTGAGCCTATTGAATCAACTGTGACTCAAAGATATGGTAGTTTTAATTTCCTGTGACTCATGAAAGAGCCTTACTGAGCAAGACTTGTTTCTGGGCCCCAGTCTTTGGCTCAACAACTCCAGCTTTGCTCACGATCACAACCAGAAGAGGGGACTTGGGGTACCAAACATCTCTTTTTAGTCTAAGTCATTCTGAGGTTACCCTTTGAAAAACATGGGCTCAGAATCATCTCTGCTGGGTTCAAGTTGGCTGATGTATCTTCCGGGTTTTGAACCCCTGACTGAGGTAAACAGGGATTTCTGAAGCAGGTGCTGGAGTCATGCACAGGTGTGGAGGGGGTGCATGCTGAGGCCTTTACCCCTCTTCAATCTAGAGAGAGGCACCACCTGGGCTGAGGAATTGCTTTAGCTACCATCTAGGATGAGCTGCATCATTTTGCCTATAACCAGGATGAGGTCTTTAATTGCATTTATAAATGTCCCCAGAGGCCATTACTCAAAAGAGTTGAGCTAATAAATAGGAGAACTAATAATTATCTTGTTTCAGATTGCTGAAGATGTGTGGCTGTGGCAGGGGTCAGAAGTACTCAGTTTGCTCAATAGCTCCCTGGCATTCTCACACTTGGGATTACAGAATCGGGTGCAGGTAGGGGTCAGGCAGCAGACAGAATTGCCTTGATGTGATCTCAGTCTTATGGGAGCTACTTTGTAAAACCTCATTTGGGGGCAGTTTGAATGGGGCCACAGAGTCCTGGTCTTGTCTTTTCTTTTCTTTTCTTTTCTTTTCTTTTCTTTTCTTTTCTTCCTTCCTTTCTTTCTTTTACATTAATGCGATCATGGGGCACCATACACTGGTTTCATAGACTGTTTGACATACTTTCATGACACTGGTTAACATAGCCTTCCTGGCATTTTCTTAGTTATCGTGTTAAGACATTTACATTCTACATTTACTAAGTTTCACATGTACCCTTTTAAG
Organism: Loris lydekkerianus; assembly: GCA_963574355.1. Classification (NCBI taxonomy): domain Eukaryota; kingdom Metazoa; phylum Chordata; class Mammalia; order Primates; family Lorisidae; genus Loris; species Loris lydekkerianus. Next base: position 20,731 of record CAUYPK010098391.1, on the reverse strand, counting down.
ATGCACCGCAGGTGTAATCCCACCAATCACCCTCCCTCTCCCCTCCTCCCACCTCCCCCCTCCCTTTCTCCCTTCCCCCTATTCTTAGGTTATAACTGGGTTATAGCTTTCCTGTGAAAGCCATAAATTAGTTTCATAGTAGGGCTGAGTGCATTGGATACTTTTTCTTCCATTCTTGAGATACTTTACTAAGAAGAATATGTTCCAGCTCCATCCATGTAAACATGAAAGAGGGAGTCCTGCTGTTTCAATCTCAGGTTCCTCCTTGGGGACTTTTCCTTGCAGGGTGCTGGGCATTGATTCAGGTCTTAAAAGTTGGCAGCACCCTTTTGTGAACAAATCCAAGCTTCAGGAAGCACGCAGAAGTGCTGCCCTCTCTTCTACTGAGGCTGTCTGCTGTGGATCCCTCCATCCTTTTTCAGCCATTATACTGATTGGGAAGACAGTGTGCCTGAATGTGGGAATGGCAGAGGTAGGCCATGTGCTAGCTTGAAGCCCCTTTAGATGATGCTCCTTGGCACTGAAGTGCAGTGGGCACCAGGGCCATGGATGGCTTTGTCCAGGGCACAAAGGGGCAGCTAGATGCTGATTATGATTTAAGAGGTACCACCCTCAGAAAACACTCCCCCAGCAAGTTCTAATTAGCCAAAAGTCCACAAGTAAAGTTTTATTCCCTTCGATTTAAGCTATTATTGGAAAAGATCCCTGCATTGTGCAATAGAGTGTTAGTATTCACTCTCTACAAAATGAGTTTGGGAAGTCAGGGTTATTGTGATGTAATTTACATGCAGCAAAAACTTCCACTTTCTAGGTTGTACAGAACCAATTTTCACCAGGGTGAATAGCTGTGAACCACTCTCGAGATGTGGTGATGTAGTATTTCCATCATCCCCAAAGTCCCCTTACACTCTGTAGAGCCTTCAAATCCCAGTACCTGGCAACCACTGATCTGATTTCTGTCTCTTTTGCCTATTTCAGCATGTTATGTATGTTGGCATCCTACAGAGGTAACTTTCACTCAGCTCAGAGCTTTGGAGAGCTCTCCATGTGGCTGAGCATCCTCTGTATTGGGGAGCAGCAGCCTGTGGGTCTGTCCCCCAGACAGCCCACTCCCACTTCACACTCCCCCAGCTTCTGCATCCCTACACCCTCTAGCTGGGGCACTGAGGGTGCCAAGGAAGCCCAGTAGGAGGAGAAGCACTCTCTAAGGACAGCAGGCAAGAGCCTTCAAACCATCCTTGCTTCCTCAAATTGTGCCTGGCTGATAGCAAAGGTGGGAAGGAGATAACCAAGGGCAGCAACAGAACAGGACAAATGAGCAGAAGACTTTCAAGAATTGGATGTGTGAGCAGAATTGAAAGGGTTTCCCCAGAGCAGAGAAAATCTGGGGAAGCTCAAGGGTCCCACAGCAGGACCAGATGGACCATTTCACTGGGCACCAGGAACAAATCAACCGAATCTGTATTAGGCCCTTCAGTACTGATGCTCAAGGTTCAGAGCTCCAGAGAAGAGAAACCCTGCTTAGCAGGGTGACCGCTGCACCATGCACACCACAGAGAGGTAGCTCCACTGGAGGAAATCAGGGTCTAGGACCAGAACGTGCCAGCTACAAATGTTGACTTTCTCAGAAAAATAACCAGCTCTTCCAAATACGGATGGGTCTATCTGTAGGGATGATTGTGTAACCTTTGTTATTCATATGTTCTCTGGGCCTCAGAACTTCCCTGGACTACTCTTCGTTAAATAATGGTATCTATTATTACTTGAATTATTTTCAGAGCCCTTTTCTAATTTCCAGATTTGTTTTCCTTTAGTGTTTCTGCATTTAGTATTTAATATTATATTGTACCCATACATATGAATTTGTTTCCACGCCTTGGGTCCCTTGTTGTTAGTTCCACTTTTAGGTTGTATCAACTCTGCTACTTTGGGAATTGCCTTTGGACTTTGTTCTTAAATAAACAAATGAAGACTGATCTGATCCTCTTAGCCCAGGGTCTGAGCACTGGCTTGGGAGCCATCATGGGACCCATGAAAACAGCCCTAAGTGTGTTGCTTATGATGAAATCTCTTGAAAGTAGCTCAACCTCTGTCAGCCTCTGTCTCCTGCCCATGAATTAAGCATGCTAATCTAGTTCAGAAAGTGGGGATTTTGTGAGAAACTTAAGTTGGTGAGAGAACACTGGGAGAAATGTTATTGGAAATACATGTTATGATCCATTAGAATGACAAGTTGTGTATGTTCCCTGTACCCTAATGGCCTCTAATATATTTTGTTGTGTCTGTGAGTACTTCAGCAATTTTGGAGAATGCTGTAATAAAACTTGTCCCTGAAGGACACACTTGATCCCAAATTAATTGAGTTTAGGGAAAAGAAAAAAAATCTCATTAGCATATCATCTTTCACATTACATGAGAATGTTCATGGATGTGAACTGTGGAGGAAGGCAAGTGAGACATACTTTAGCCCAGGCCTTGTCCAGCAAGGCTCAGAGGGATGACTCACTCCTCTAAGGTCACCCAGCTGTGTGAGACAAGGCTGGGATTAGACGTGGGTCTCCTTAGCATTTTCATTCTCAGTACTTTTGTGAATGGGCCACTTCCGTTCTTACTTTGAATATTACCACAGATTTTAAATACAGTGGGCAGAACCAGCCGAAGGATACAACATTTTTCTACATTTTTGTTTTGTTAGAAATTGGTGATCAGAAACAACAAATGCATGTCAAAGATGTTGATTTTGTATGTTATTTTGGGCTTCAAATAGATGCGATTTTAAAAAAGAAAAACAGTTGTGGCAAGTCTTCAAGTCTTCTAAGTTAAAGTGTTCCTGAAAAGAGCAGCAAAGAGGGTCCAGGAATGGTCAGGGAGCCATAGTATTATGTCAGTGTTTATGTTTGGCTGTAGTTTACCAAAAATTAAGGTTGATACAGTACTCTCTTCCAGGCTGTGTGCAATTTGGCAAATGACAGGAACAACATTTGCTTCTAATCACCATCCATCTTAATAATGTTGAACAGATACAGGGCAGAAACTATTGCACAACCACCAGCATTTCAAGACATAGGAATATTTGCCAATTTCAAGAGGTCCTGGAATCCAGGGAGAGTTACATTTTTATGTTTTCGATCATGATCTTTCTGGAAGATACTTATTAGGGCCATTTGTTGACAACATTAAGAATTAACAAATTATGTTCTTAAAACACAAAGAAGTTTAATGGTTTCATTAGAGAACTATAAAGTCTGTTATTTAAGAGAGAAATATTGTGTTGTTTGAAAGCCAGAAAGATTTACTGGAGAACTCTGCCAGATCTAATTTCTAGAACTGAGGCAAATTTCAGCTATTGTGATCAAAAGAATTAAAAATGATAGAAAGAGGAGAAAAACCTTTCTGTGCTGTATGCCAACCAAGTCCCCTAATACCTAAGAAAGTTATCAGTGATTTGAGTACATTAAATTGACATTTTCAAAGTTCAAAAAAAAATGTGAATTATTATAAAAATTCTGCTTTGTCTCTGGTATGGGGGAAAGGCCATTTTTGCTGTTTGGGGCCTGGAGTGGGAAAACGGAAGTATTTGATGATGAAGACTCACCTATCAGAGCTTGTTACTACAGAGCGGGAGCTGCTGGGTCACTCTCAGTTCCTTGCAGACCCTTCTTTCCTAAGCAGAATTCTGCCTGCCATCCTGCATGGGGGATATATCTGACATTATGCAGAAGTGACAGAAAGCAGCCACATTCCACTGCAGAGGGCTGCATTGCCTGAAGTAATGAACACTGAAGGGGAAGTGTCGGAGGTCCTGGATCAAGGTCTCCCAGGCGAATGTCCTCTAGAAGAGGGCGATTCTGGGGGGTAAGGGAAGACACATTCTTAGTAGTGACAGAAACTATCTACCAGTATGGGCAATCTGCCGACCATTGTAATTAGAGAACTGAATCAATAATCTGAACAGTTCAACTAAATATGTTTGGGTCTGAACTCTCCAGATAACTGTGTTACAGTGGAAAGAGAGCTGAGCTCTCTTGGAGAGTTGGAACCCCTGAGTTCCAGACCCACATCTGCTACTAAAGAGTGTTTTAAAGTTGCTCTGTAGGATCCCGTTTTCCTGTGTCTAAAATTAGGGTAGTGGCCCGTGCCTGTAATCCTAGCACTTTGGGAGGCTGAGGTGGAGGATCACTTGAGGCCAGGAGTTTGAGACTAGACTGAGTAACAACAACAACAAAAAATTAGTAGGGTATAGTGGAGAATCCCTATAGTCCCAGCTACTTGGAAGGCTGAGGCAGGAGGTGATATCAATAGAGCCCTGGAGTTTGAGGATGCAGAGAGCTGTGTTGACACTGTGACACTGTGTTCTAGCTCAGGTGACACAGTGAGACTTATCTCATAAATAAATAAGTACAGTTTTCTTACCTTGAAAGTATGTGAGTCTATCCAAAAGGCTGGATGAATTTACCTTTGTATTTTGTGTGTGAATACATATTCCTTGAGGAAGAAAAATGTTGAGTTTGTAAAATTGTTCAACAGTGGAACAAGAGTGGACATAGGTAATTCTCCCTGGAGATGAACCACTTCCAAATTAGCAAGGTCAACAATGGGGCCTAGAGTAGGAAAACCAAAGTATTTGATGATGATGTGTGCCCCTAGAAGAACCTACTTTGATCAGCCAGGTGTGGAACTTTCTGAATTTTTGGAGGTGCAGAATTCACTAGGGTAAAGAATCTGAGAGACAGTTCTAAAGGGGGCCTTAGGCTTATCCATAAGGTAGGGGGCTTGGAGCCAACCATCCCATGATGGCTGAAGCTCTGGAGAAGTGTCCTCCCCAGCTGATAACCAAGGCACATTCGCCACTTGGTCCCAGCTCCCACATTGTTCAGAACAGTGCTGTGCTGTAGAAAGGCAGCTTTAAGGCGAGGAGACTAATCACGACGTGTGTGCTGCTTCCCAAATGTTTTCAGACCCCAAAGGTAGCCAACTTGGTCGTGGCAGGGCAGACCAGAGCAGGTCTCAGCACCCAGCCAGTCTGGGATGAGCCTCTTGGCTGGGCATGGTCTCCACCCACTTGTCGGGTGGCAGGGAAGGTTCTACTAGGCGGTTAAGGGGAACCATGGCCTCAAAATGCCCCAGGGAGAGCCGGTGGTGGGGTTTTTTGAAAACTGACCCACTGAGCCCTCAGCCTACAGCTCCTGCTCCAGGCAGGACTGACAAGTGTTAAAGGGTGTTTCCCAAACCAAATAGACCTCTCACCCTCATCTACAAGTCCCGAAATCCCGTGTCCCTCAACGAGGCCCAGGGCCAGCTCGGGTGCCCCGCAGCCTGGTATTTGCACAGCTGGAATGAGGGCCCTTTGGCCCTGAAGGGGCACACTGAGGGGGAAGGGACGGACAGGGGCTGAGCGGGCTGGAGGAGGGGAAGGTTGGAGGAGGCGTTGGGCAGACAGCTGGGGGCTGGAGGAGGGGCACGCCCTCCCCTTGGCCTAAAGGGCCACAGGGGCACGTCCTGGCCTGCGGACCCAGAGGCTCCGCCGAGCCCGCATCGTTCCTCCAGCGCCTGCGAGGATCCAGTTTTCTGGGCAGATACTGGAAGGGACCCGGCCGAGGCCTGGGTCCTGCCCGAGCAGGATCAAGCCTCATCTCAGAAGGCCCGCGTCTCTCTGCGACATGCAGTTCCTGCGACTAAAATCGTCTGTGCAATATCCCTGTGAGGGGAGAGAACCCTAGAAACCGAAAACTCCCGGGGCCGAGGGTGTGAAGGAGAGGCGGAGACGGGAGGGAGCGACAGCTGACAGTGACTGTCCTTTGGGACATGGCATAGGAGCTGGTGGTGGAACGCAGATGGGGGGCTCAAAGCTCACGGACTTTATATACGAGGAAACCTTACAGTCTCCCTCGGAGACAGAAGGGGACGAAGCCAGGGGAGGGACCGCTGTCTGCTGGAGTCCAGGGTGTAGGAAGGAAGGATTTTTTATTTTGAGAAGAGAGAACGGCTGATTTTTGAAACACTTTCTCTTTTTCTCTTTTACATTGTTGTGTGTTCTTTAATGTGAACAAATTAGAAGCAGCGCTGCCTTCACTTATTAATGTAGAAATGAAAATAGTGGCTTTTCAAAAAAGTTGTAAAATAGGCAGCACTGTGCCTGGGGAGGTCAGGCACATAGTCTGAGAGAAGAGATCTGCTGTAGGAAGCAGACATACTGACAACCGCACCCTTCAGTCCTAGAGTGTATTTTGAAGAAGAAAGCAGTGTCCATTCTGAGCATTTCAGCCCAACTTGATGTCTCCGTCCCCTAGTTGCTAGTGTGTTTCAGTTTTATTTTAAGTCCTAATTATTGGTCTTGTGGGTGCAAATGTCTACCTTTTGTTATAATTCGACTCTATTATCACTCTTTATGACTACTAAGTAGATATAGTATAACCCAAATTAGCCAAGACTTGTTACTTGTTTAACTAGACTTAGGGTGATCTGCTTTCTCCCATTCCAGCCAAAATGCTGTACCCTAAAAGAAGTTCCACGTCCTTCCCAACCTCATGTGTGGAAAACTCAAAATCATTCTTTGGTCTTGATCCATGGGATTTACTCAAGAATGGCAGAGAAGACAAGGCTTAAGTGTCTAGTCTCTGAATTTCCCACAGATTGTATTACTCTCTAGAATTTTGCAATCCATATTTTGTTAGAACCCTGCTGTTTTGAATTTACTGAGAAACAGGTGTTCACACTATTTCCTAGTACTTCCACTGATGAAAACCTTTCCTTCCATTTTTTAGTGTGGGAAACTGTCTTTCTCCTCTGCAAGAAGCATTTTCTCTTCAGACCACAAGTGAAACACAGATATCTACAAAGGATATCTTCACAAATGAGGGAAGCACGGGGAGAAAAAAACCCTACCGATTGGTTCACACTCAATTGAACTTCTGCATTCCTAAAAATGTGTGTGTGTGGCTGGTTTTTGTTTTGACAAAGGGCATTCAAGTTGCTCTTAAAACTGCCCTGAAGACATCTTTGGTGTGTTGAGGTTGATAGTTTAACTAAAAGATAAAGTTTCTAGCTTTTTGAGCCCCACATCAGAAGTAATTTACCTGATAATGTCTGCTTAACTATTATAGGCTTGTCAGGAGCTCAGCTTGCTTGCTAATGGAACTTGGGGACAGAGGAACTTGTACCTTCTTCTTCTTTTTTTTTTTTCTCCTGGTAACTTGTAGGCAAAAAATTACAGGTGACTGGTTTCAAGCTTCAGAAATCCCACTAACGAAAGTTTTATTCTGGACAGCAATATTGTATAGCAGTATGTCTGGTAAGGGAACCTGCAGGCCTATTCTACTTTTATTGAATTATTCAAGAAAATATTTTGACACCCAAAGGAAGTTTCTTGAGACTGAAACCATTTTTTTGGGGGGCGGGGTGAGGGTGAAGGTAAAAAACTCTCCACCTCCAATCTATCATCACAAAGTGTTTAAGTCAGTTGTAAGTTTTATTAAAAAATAAGCACTATGCTTGGGATTCATTCATAAAATCCATACATGAATATGTACACAGACACAAATAAAATAATATTAAAAATAAAAATTACACTTGCTTTCCAGTGGCAGTGGTCCTGGCACTGCCACACACATAATGTTAACTTTTCCTTTAAAGAAATTGCTTGGCCGGAAGAGACCACAGTTAGAGAACCACTAATAAAGCTGTAGCCCGTTGCCTGCAACATTTTCAATTCAGGTTTCAAAAATATATAAATAATTTAATTACAAAACCCCACATTTCCCCCCCCCTCTTTTGGCACAGTGAAGCATTGGTGGATAGCAGGGAAATGACTGAAGATTCTCTGACACCTTTCTCACACTCAGTCATGCCCGCAAATGCCACATACATGCAAGGATAGGTCCCAGTAAACCCCTAGCAGTAGTCATATCATTTATCATATGGAATGGTTCCCTGATACACTATTTTGGAGGGGGAAAAAATCAACGAAAGGTGCGACAAAAGTAGAAATGAAGGTGATCTTGGGTGGCGGGGAGAGAGAGGGAAGGAGGAACAGGCTTGGTCAATAAACTAAAACAATTAAGAAGAACTGCTTTGGTCCTCTTAAAGTTGTAAAAGATGAAGGGAAATATTCTGGACTAAGTTAAAACATTTCTGTCAAAATGTTTGACAAAACATTTAGCTTTAAGGCACGTTTGATGGCGATTTTGTTTAAAAGTCCCTTTTCCTCTGGATAGAAAGTGCAAAGCCCGACAGCCGGCGTCCCCAGCCTTCCCGACGGCGCCCGCCCCTACGGGACTCGGCGGCGCGGCGCGGCTCAGGCCAGGAGCGTCTCCACTCTGTAGGGCGGGCGCGGGCCGGGGCCGCAGACCGAGGCCGCCTGCAGGGTAGCGGGCAGCCGCAGGGGGCAGTGCAGGTGCGCGCCGCCGCCGGCCGCGGGGCCTCGGAACGGCTTGCCGGGGGCGGCGGCCGCGAGAGGTGCGAGCAGGAGGTGCGGTGGGGGCGGCGGCACGGCGGACGGCGCCTCGGCCCCGCGCGCGGCCAGCAGCGGCGGCTCGCCCGCGCCGTACGCGCAGAGCGGCAGCAGGGACCCGCCGGTCGCCGCCGGCAGGAGCGCGGGGTAGGCGGGCAGCGGCGGGCAGTGCGCGGCGCCCCAAGGCAGCTGCGCCCTGGGGGCTGCGTCCCAGTCGTGGCGGCTGCGGAAGGGCTTGCTGAGGATGCTGTCGATGGCGAAGGAGCTGGAGAACTTGCCCGCCGGGCTGGCGCGCTCCTCCTGGCGGGCGGGCGATCGCGCGCGGGGCGAGGCCGGGGCGGCGGGCGCGGGCTGCGGGGCCGCGGCGGCGGGGTGGGCCGAGACCTCCTCCGGGCGCAGGCCGGGCGCGGGGGCTGTCGCCCGGTGGCTGAGGCGCTTGCGGCGGCGGCGGAAGACCCCGTCGGCGAAGGTGTACTCGCTGTTGGGGTTCAACATCCAGTAGTTGTCCTTGCCCCAGGGCCGCGAGGGGTCGCGCAGCACCTTGACGAAACAGTCATTGAGTGAGAGGTTGTGGCGCACCGAGTTGCGCCAGCCCGTGTAGCTACCGCGGAAAAAGGGGAACTTGCCCATGAGGTACTCGTTGATCTCGGCCAGCGTCAAGCGCCCGCCGGCCGAGTCGCGGATGGCCATAGCGATGAGCGCGATGTACGAGTACGGGGGTTTGGGCCGCCGCGTGTACGGCTTGCTGCGCGCTCCCTCGCCGACCCCCATGCTCCCCGCGCCGGGCCCCGCCGCGCCGGCCTCGGCCGCCGCCGCCGCCGCCGCCGCCCGGCCCTGCTCCTCCGCACCCGGCCCGCCGCCCGCGCTCGGCGCTCCACAGCCCGCCGCATCCACGGCGCCGCTGCCCGCCGCAGGGCTGTTGGCTGCGCAGTCCCCGTCCGAGCCCAGGGAGTCGTCGCCGGCTACCGACAGCGGGGACGGCGCGTCGCTGCCCGGCTTGTTTCCGTGGGCCGCACGGGGGGCGAACACCTCCAACTTCATTTCCCGCGCAGCCAGTCCCCGCCGGGCGCTGTACCCTTCTCCTTCAGTCTGGGGAAGCTGGCGGTCCCCGGGCCAGCAGTCCTCGACTTCGTGTTCTCCCAGGAGCTCTCCCTCGTCTTCCAAGACGGTCACTTTTACGTAGAAGAGTCTTTTTCCTCTGGAATTTTTCTTTGGAGGGCCTGTGCGTGCTGGGTGGATTGAGAGGGGCGGAGAGAGAAGAGTTGGGTGGGTGCCACCTTCAGTTCGAGGAATAGAGACTTGAGGTGGATGTGCGCTGGGGTTTGCCGCCCTTCCTCTGGTGCCCGAGTGCGCCGGGCTTAGAAGGATTTCCTGTCGGAGGGAAGAAGCCTTCGCATCTGCGATTCGTTAAAAGAGCCCAGGAGGGCTTCTTCGCTGGCAGTCCCGGGTCCCGTGCGGGCGTCCTCGGGCACGGAACTGGTGCTGGATGATGTGCCACAGCTGGGGGAGGGTCCGGCGCCTTCAGCCCCGAGCACCTGCAGAGCCGACTCCTAGAGGCCGCTGCGCCGGCAGCCGCCGTCCCGCCCCCGGCCTCCAGGGCAGCATCTTCGCGCTGGCCAGACGCGGCTGCGTGTCGCCTCCACCTTCGGCCGGCCCAATATAACCCTGCGGCTGCTCCGCGGGGGCGGGGCCTGGGCGGCGACGGCGGGGGGTTGGGGAAACTAGGTGGCCTAGGTGGCGGCGGCTCCCCAGCGGGCGCGCACCAGGCCGAGGGCAGGCCGAGCGCGGCGGCAAAGTCGCTCCGCGCAGGTTGTTTGTTTTGGGTCCGGCCCGCCCCGCCCTCCTCCTCCGGCCAATGGGGAGCGCGCGCGCCGCTGGGCGTGTGCGCGTGTCTGTGAGTGTGCGTGTGTGCGCGCGCGCGTGGGGGCCCCGCCCGCCTACTTCTCCGCTCAGGTGTGCTCGGCCGGCATCTGGTGGCCGGGAATCTCCGGGAGATTTGGGAGAGGGAGCCGGGCAGAGGAAGTCTCCATGGTACCCCAGGGGGACACCTGAAAGGGCTGGGCCCGGCGGAACAGGGACTAAACTTGGGTCTAAGCGGTACGCGGTGTGCTTACCTCTCTGGTAGTCCAGCGGTGTCTCTTAGGAAGCCAAACCTCCGTGGTCTCTACCGAGGTGCGGAACAGCGGAAACCGCACAGGACATACTTGGCTGTGATCTCTTTGGGGAGCCATGTGCTGTGCCCCTTCGTATGATTTCCTTAAAGACCATCTTTGTCTTATAAAATACTGGGCTTGAAACTGTATGCTCCTTTTAGATGACTTTTGCTCACTAACTGGGCTCCGACTTTCACTTTTCTTTTGTCTTACTTTACGTTTTTCTTTACATGGCTGATGACTCTTGGGACAGCGTCTCCCTCTTTCCCGGGGCGGCTGTGTCTGGCGCCAGGTGACAGGCTCTGTCTACACTTGTGCCCCTGCGGAAGCCTCACGCGCCGCGGAACTCAGCCGCGCTGTCCTCGGGTCTCGACAGTCAACAGGAACGACTGGGAGGGCGTGTTCCCGGGGGCAGGGGCCAAGAGCAAGACGTGTTTACGGCCATTTCTTTCCAATTTGCCTTTAGAACTTTAGCTGTGGCTTCACTGACACCGGTGTTAGAAAGTCTCCAAAGATGGAGGGACAATTCCCTGACTCTCGGGCCTGATCCCTACCCTGGGTCAAAAGTCAAGGGAAAGGGCTCTCCTCTGGGAAGGGTGCACTTCTAACCCTCTGCCCTACCACGCTGAAGTTTCCTCCTTTTTCCTGCCTTTGTTGCAAAGAGAAACGGAGTCGCGAGTAGGTGGGAGCTCACCTTTGATGTTTATTTTATTACTTTCCACCATTTGTGTAGAAAACGTACACAGTCCTCTGTTATCTTTATTCGAGGAGTTTTGAAGGCATTCACAAGGGAGCAGGCAGAACGACAGAGCCATCCACGGCTCTGGTGTTTTGTGTTGGGTGAGGGGAATGATGGCCTTTGGAGATTAGACTGACATTAATGGCATCTGTGCTTGAGGAGTTGTAGGGAATGGCTTCTAGGGAGAGGAGCTGCCCCAGAGGGGTGTGCACAGCTCAAGCTCTGAGAGTTGGTGGTCCCCTGAACTGGGGAGGAAAGTAAACTGGGACAAGAAATTAGCCGGGTGAAGAGGCCAGGAATAAAAGGCATTCATATTATGTCATCCTACTGGACCGCCAGGGGTGGGTAGGACAGGAGTATGCATGCCTATTTTACAGGTGAGATAAGCCCAAGGAGGGTTGAGGTGAGGTCCCATGGTTGCTGCAGAATCTAAGGGAGCCACCGTGAGACTCCAGAGCCAAAGTGTCCTTCAGCTAAGGAGTGTTGGCCCCTGCCAGGGAAGGTAGCCCACTCCACCTCTATGTCCCACTTTTCCCTTTCTTATCCAGCTCCTCTCCCCTCCCCAACTGCAGTGGACCCTTCCTCACCTGGATCTCAGGTGGGGCAAGGACCATCTGTCACTCCTATCAAGTACATTGCTGTATGCAGGTGTGGAGCCTGAAAAGGTTGGGACCAAGGGACTGGGATGGAGATGGGAGAATTCTCAGAGTGACTTAGGGCATGGTCAGGTGAGGAGCTGCTTGAAGCCACCTATGTGGACTTGTGGGTGAGAATGGTGGGAGGTGGGCCACCTGGAAAAGGTCAGAAGACACCTCCCTGCAACTAGAATGGAAGCTCCACACGGGCAGTTTTTTTCCCATTGATGGCTGTTTTCCCCCATCCTTGCCACATGAATGTGCCATTTGCTGAGGATAAAATAATTGTCTTCAGTTATAATGAGAAGTAAAACCACTCTTTCCCTTTACACTTGATGTTGGTATTATCATTTTTAGCTATTGTTTTAGAGCTCAGAGATCATCCAACTTTTGCAGCTATAAGAGAAAGCAGGAAAGGACAGAGAAAGGTATCCATTCCCTGCATATCTATCACTTCAAGGCTGAGTGCAGTTTGAGAGCCCAGACACTGCAAAAATGTCACTTGCATTATTGTGCTCCTTGGGAACATTTCCCAGAAATGCTAAGAGATTTCTGCTTCCTAATTCTCTTGGGGAGTATGCCATTGATGGGTTAATCATTAATGCCTGTAGGTGGATCCTGACCAAATAGTTGTAGGTAAGAAAGACTTATTAGCTTATTTTCCCTCTTGCCCTTTAATTTCCAAGGAGATAAGTGTGTAAACTATGGCAAAGGGTAAATTCGAACTTCTATGATCTGGTGACCTCTCTGACATGGTTTTTTAGCAAAGGAAGGTAATGCATATATTTCCGGGCACCAAGAACTGTCTTAATTAACTATGGAAACTATCTGCACATTTACAGCTTTTGTAATTTAAAAGTGCTTCTTTGACCCAGTTCCTAAACAATCTGGGAAGGAAATAGTTTAATTCCTAAGGTACCTAAAGAGACTTAGTCGACTGGAAGTGGACTCCCTGTTGACATATTGATGACTTACCCATGCATTAGAAGAGGCTGTAGCCTCCAGAACCACCTTGATAGCAGCCCACCTGGGCAGAGTTTTCTCCTGAGTTAACCTCTGCCAATAGCTATGCTGTTGACCTCTAGATCTAAAGAGAAGGTAAATTAAAAATTGCCTTCCCTTGGGGACCTGGGACTCAGGGTAAGTCTATGGCATAATGCTGTTAAGAACTGAAGACCCCAAGGCATAGAGAACTAATATTGAGAGCCCTGGGGCAAAACTCATGGCTTTGAATGCATGCAGAGTCTTTCCTGGGGGCGGGGAGGGCTTGGGGTTGGGAGACAGGCGAAAGGGTGTTTTGTCTTCTATTAACCCTGTCTTCACAGCCTAGCTGATTCTTTTGTAGATGATGAACACTTTGGAAGGCTCCTGCAGAGGCTGAGGGTGGGTGTGGGAATAGATAGATAAAACCTAGGCATTTTAACATATCTACCTTCCCATTTCTTTCCAAAAATGTTTTAATAGGATCAAGCTCATTTGTGTGTACATTCGCCACCTTTCTTTGAACAGTCTTCTGGTCCTCTGGCCCATGGGCATGATTTAATCAAAGAATCCCAGGATCTGCCTGGGCATTACTGACCCAGGTGCAAATCCAATTGCTTTGAAGTTCCCTTTTGAGAGCCTAGCGATCACAACCAGCGAGAAACCCTTCAGGCATGAAAGGAGCTGTTGGGCTAAATGAATGCTATCTCTAGGTGGTGGGTCCTGGAGAGTGGAGAGTGGCAGGGAGGCAGGTACCTAATAATGGTGAAGAAGACAGAAAGTAGCTACAGGCAAATGGGAAAGGATGAAAGGAGGAGAGAAGATGTGAAGATACAAACTAGATCATCAACTGTACAGTGGTTGGGGTCACTGAGAAAGCTGCCTGATTCTGTAACTCAGAGACAAAATCCCATACCGTCTAGCTCTGTGAAAATGTCATCAGAGAAGGAAAGCCCAGGGCTGACTTATTACTTCAAGTTGACAGCCTTGATATTTGGGTCATGGAGTCCATCCCTCAGACTTGACCAGATCTGAGGGACACTCCTAGTCAGGTTTTAGTTCAGTTTCTCTATTACCTGACGTTTAAATTTTGAGTTTTACGAGCAGAACAAGAAAAATGTAACTTCCCTTTGCAATGAAGTACCTAGTCTTTTTTACATTGAAGGTATAACTACCCACAATATATTAAAAATCAAACCCTTCCCCAAGTTTGTCAAGGAAAGAAGATTCTCTTTAAGAAGAACTAACTGACATTTGGGGAGAGCTCCATCATCACACTGTCATACAAATCCAGGTGAAAGAGGTGCATGCAGGTAGGACAAGATCTACTTGGTACCCCCTGGATATACAAATATCAAGACGTACAAACAAAATGAAATAGAATCCTGGCAGGACTTCCTGTCAGCCTTTCCTGTGGAGCTGATGAAGGGTTTTGTGTCATTTGTTTTGGCCCCTCAAGTAGTCCCCAGCAGCTGGGCCCACAGTGTAGGTTTGCGCTTACCTGGTGGATGTGGGGGTGAACACGCTCATTTAACTCCAGAGAAGGCACTGCCACTCTTCCGATAGGTGTGGGCTTTAGAGACAGATGACCTTGGGATTGTATTTCTGCTCTGTGAGGCACGTTACCGAGCCCCACTTTTTCTTTTTCATCTAGAAAACAAACAGTTTTAAAAATTTGAAAAACTGAACTAATACACTCTAGGCCCTAATTGGATGTACTTTGGCTTTCTCATTCCCTTTCATATTTGAGATGTCATCTGGAACGGACAGATTATCTTTGTAAGCCCAGATAGGTACATTTTCTCATGGTAATCAACCGATTAAAGTTTCCAGGTGAAAACTGAAAAAAGTGAAACAAAAGTGCTTGAGTGAATGGGAAATTTCTTGGAGCCATTTAAAGCAAATCTATGCCTAATACTTAGCTAATGTTGCAGAAAGAAAGAAGTCAGAAGCTCCTTAATTAATTTGGGCAGGAGTTGACTGCACATTTGGGTTATAAAGAGGGAGTAAAATCCATCTTAGCATCATGTAGAAAAGATTGTGATATAGCTATGCAGAGAATTATCTATCTACCTATGTACATTTTATTAGGGAAAATTTCAAGCAAATATAAGTGTAAAAAGAATAATACAATAAATAGCGTTCATTGAGAATAGTATTCACTTGTCTTGGATTAGCTATTGTTTCTAGGACTTTGCAGTGCTAGGAAGAAAAACTTTTCTTAAAGAAAATACATGTTTCCTACTCAATTACAGGGTTACAAGGTTTTTACTTTTTTGATTTTGTATCTGTCTCTTTTGTTATGCTGTCACATCAGTGTAATTTCTGATTTGTTTTATCATTTCAGTGTGTATGTATATTTCAATCTTTCCTTATTTCAAGATCTCATTTCCAATTTGATTACTAACAATATGATAATGGCAAACGGCTTCAGTTTTACTTGCTGGATTTTGTTTGTTTTGTTGGCCCTTAGGGCATATATCCCATGATCTACACAGTCAAATTATCAAATGTTAAAATAATTTGAGATAATTGTTCTCTAGTGATTAAGCTATCAACGTGATAGTCAGCATCTCAGTTCATTTTCTGCTGCTGTAATAGAATACATGAGACTGAGTAATTTCTGGAGGCTGGAAAGTCCAAGATCATGGTGCTGGCACCTGGAGACAGTCCATGGTAGAGAAAAGGAAGATGGGAGGGAGTCCACCTGTAAGGGAGAGGGTGGTAGGGAGAGAGGGAGAGAGAGGAGAAGGGAGAAAACCCCACTTACCCAGAACCTATAGTACTAATGGCATTTTTTTTTTTTTTTTTTTTTTCAGTTTCTGGCTGGGGCTGGGTTTGAACCCGCCACCTCTGGCATATGAGACTGGTGCCCTACTCCTTTGAGTACTAATGGCATTAATCCGTTTTTGAGAGAGGAGCCTTCAGGGCCTGCTTTCGTCTTAAAGGCCCCACCTCCTAACACTATCATAATGGCAATTACATTCTAAAAAAACGTGCACTCTGGAGGGGCACATAGCATTCAGTTAGCATCATTTGGTACATTTTGGTTTTATTTCCTTCCTTTATTTTCAGTTTATTTCATAATTATGTAAGATTGATCTAAAAGTCAAAGTTATAGCATAAGGCATATTCTGGGAAATTTAATTTTCATTCTTGTTTTTTTCCATCTTGTTCCCTCTTCTACCCTATAGGTAATTATTTGATAAAAGTTTTAAAATCTGACCAGGTGGCAGTGGCTCAGCACTTGGGAGGCCGAGGCGGGTGGACTGTTTGAGCTCACAGGTTTGAGACCAACCTGAGCCAGAGCAAGACCCCATCTCTAAAAAATA
This sequence comes from Loris lydekkerianus, assembly GCA_963574355.1. Lineage (NCBI taxonomy): Eukaryota > Metazoa > Chordata > Mammalia > Primates > Lorisidae > Loris > Loris lydekkerianus. The sequence continues at coordinate 4,442 of CAUYPK010098391.1, read as the reverse complement.
GCAGGGCATTGTGGTGGGGGCCAGTAGTCCCAGCTACTTGGGAGGCTGAGAGAAGAGGATCACTTGAACCCAAGAGTTTGAGGTTACTGTGAGCTAACATGGCAACAGCACTCTATCAAGGTATCAAGGGTGACCAAGTGAGACTCTGTCTCAAAAAAAAAAAGTTTTAAAGCCATCCTTCATATTATTTTGCCAGGGCTGCTATATAAAATGCCACAGATCGGGTGGCTTGGACAATAGGAAATTTATTTTCTCATAGTTCTGGAGTCTAGAAATCCTAGATCAAGGTGTTGGCAGCGTTGGGTTCATTGGAGGCCTCTCTCCTTGCCTTGCTCATGGCTGCCTTCTCACTGTGTCCTCACATGGTCTTCTCTCTGTGTGTGTGCCTCCCAGCATCTCTCTGTATATCCAAATTTTCTTTTCCTATAAGGACACCAGTCAGATTGGGTTAAGGCCTACCCTAAAACCCTCATTTTAACTTCACCTCTTTAAAGACTTTTTCTCCAATACAGTCTTATTCTAAGGTACTGAGGGTTAGGACTTCAATGTATAAATTTTTGGGAGGGACACAATTCAGCCCATAACACATTTATATTTAAAGATAAGCCAACGTGTACATATTCATATCTCCCTTCATGTAGATAGTGCTAAAATATTATTTACAATTAGTTATCTATGCAATATCTTCTTAACTTTACAAAATATCCTGGAGATCACGCCACAGCAATTTACAGAGATATTCCTACATGGAAGATAATATTTTGACTGTCAATTGAGTTCAGAATTCTGACATTAAAGGAAATAGATTGATTTTGTCATTCAGCTACACGACTTCAAAGACAGTACGAGAGATATATGAGCCATAAACATGGACAACCATGTATGGTTGGAATGACCTGACGCTGTTCATGTGTACTGCTCTCTAACTCTGTGACTTTTCTTGTTACACAGCCTATTTTTCCATGTAAGATGGAGACAAAGACATGCATAAAAACAGTGGGACCCACAGACATGGAGACCTTATGTGAGGCAGAACAGTATTCTGACATGATCAGAAGCCAGAGATACTATCAGGCATCAGTATCAGAATGTGATGACCTTAGCCATGGCAACTGTATAATTTGTGGCACATGTTGCATGAGGTGGCCCATGTTACTTAGAGGGGTCCTTATAAAATGATGTGTCCGGTTCTTTGTGAGAACATGCTGTGGTTTTAGATAATTGGACTATACATCTCAATTGCCCAAACAGTTCAAATGTCTGCTTGTTTTCTCTTCCCTCTTAAAAGATGATTTGATTTTGGACAATAAATTCTATGGGAACCCTCTAGTTTTAGAGGTCCAACAAATAAAAATAAATTCATAATCTCTGTATAAAAAATATTAGGAGATGACTTTTTAGGTCTGGCTTGAAATCTGAGTTCTACATTATTCCCAGTTAGTTCTTTGCAGATTAAGATGCTGAGCCAAAGTCCCTCTGTTCTGAGGATTCCTTTATCCCTTTAATGAATGATCCCATGAGCCTTGAACTTTGACTTGTAATGGACTGACTGAACATAAACTGGTACTTTCAAGAAGTTCTTAGGTACTTTCTGATTAACTCAACCTTCCTTCCAAAATGGAGGTTATGTTATTACCCAAAGCAGTCTGTTGGTATCTCTGACCATGTGGAAAGGATTAGCAGAATTATATAAAGCTGTATCATGAAATGTTATGCAGAATTTTAACACTGAGTATAATGTTCAGAAACCATGCTGGTAATGCAAACTGAATTAATCAGCATTATATTTGTTTGCAAAAAATAAAAATAACCTGTCTTATATAACACTGGATAATGATATGCTGTAATTCTGCCTTTTGAGCTTTGTGAAATTATTGTACCTTCTTTACCAAATTCTTTCCAAGCTATGGGATAGTAGACACCTATCCTAATTACTATTATTTTCATATACAAATAAAATTTCACTTCATATTTATAACTTGCAAAGTCCTTTACATGTCAGGTGTTTTGCACACCACCTTCGCCATTCACTTGAAGTTTATGAGGCCTATTTTGTTCTCAAGCCAGACTATAATCAAACTATTTTCTGTTGAACAAATGTGTCCTCGGAAGGAATGAGAGTAACCCAATATGTAGTTTTACCCTTTTTAATTCCTTACCAGTGAGCTATGATTGTGCCACTGCACTCCAGCCTGGGTGACAGAGTTAGACTTAGTCTCAAAAAACATTTTTTTAAAAACATATTCATAAAAGCTTTTAAGGAATCTTTTTCAGCATCTCTGTCACTTATGGATCTGTTTCTTTTGACTGATTTTCCCCTTTGTATGGGTCATCATTTGCTGACTTTTTGCATGTCTAGTAATTTTTGATTGGATATGGGACAGTATGAGGTTTATACTGTTGAGTGTTTAGATATTGCTATCTTCCTTAAAAGTCTTGAATTTAGCAGACAAGTAAGTTACATATATTTCTGATTAATTTTTACCAGGCTTGATTTAAAGACTTTTTAGGGCAGTTCTAGAATAGTCTGTACTTTACAGTTAAATTAGCCCTAGTACTGAGGTCTAATTTTTTTGACATCTCTACATATTGTTCTGTGTTCAAGAAGGTGTGTCTACTCTGGCTGGTTGGAGTTTGTATGCCTCTCAGCCTGTTTCAACTCTGGGAGCTGTTTTAATTGTGGTTATTGAGTTCTTTGTCCAGCCTTGTGGACTTTTACTCTATGAATGCATAAATTAGTAATCAGCTAAAAACTCCAGGGGCCCCCTTTGCAGATTTCTGGAACTCTTTCCTTGCATAATTCACTTGTCTCTGAACTTTGGTCTACAAATTCCAGCTGGTTCAGCTTCTGCAAAGTCTGATTTGTTTTGTAGTGCTTTTCTGGGTCTCTTCTGTCCCATTCCTATTGTTTTTAAGTTTCTTTCATGCAGAAATCCAGGACAATTGTAAAACTCAGTCCTTTTGTTTCCTTCTCTCAGGGATCACAATGTCTGAAAAATGTGTTTTATAAATTTTTGTATAATTTTCTATTTGTTTTGGAAAGGAAGAAAATTATATTCCAGTTTCTTGTTCATGGCCAGCAGTCAAAGTCATAAATTTTCAAAAACCATGTATATATTTGAATCAGGATCCAAATAAAGTCCGCACATTTTGATTGGTTGATGTGTCTTTAGATCTTTATTTAGTAAATCATGAAGTCAATCCTTTGCCTTTCTCTCTTTTCTTTCAATTTTCTTCTGTTGAAAAAAATAGTGAAATGTTTGCTTGCAGAGTTTCCCACATTCTGGATTTTCCTGATTACATTTCCATGGTGTCATATGTTCCTTCAGATGCATTTCCAGGTAATTGGTAATTAAACTTAGAGCTTCAATCAGATTCAGATTCCTTTTTTTTTTTTTTTCCTTATAAGACTACTTTAAGGGCGTTGGTTTGCTTTCTATTGTAGAAGGCCCGTAATGTCTCTCTTTTTTGTGATCTTGCAGCCACTGATGCTCCATAACTGGATCAAAGTGGCTCCTTTAGCTTCCTTTCGGCCGGAGATGCCATCTTCCAGTAATTCACCAAAATGACAAACACAAAGGGAAAGAGGAGAGGCACCTGATACGTGTTTTCTAGGCCCTTTAGAAAACATGGAGTTGTTCCTTTGGCCACATATATGCGAATCTACAAGAAAGGTGATATTGTAGATATCAAGGGAATGGGTACTGTTCAAAAAGGCACACCGCACAAATGTTACTATGGCAAAGCTGGAAGAGTCTACAATGTTACCCAGCATGCTGTTGGCATTGTTGTAAACAAACAAGTTAAGGGCAAGATCCTTGCGAAGAGGATTAATGTTTATATTGAGCATATTAAGCACTCTAAGAGCCGAGATAGCTTCCTGAAACGTGTGAAGGAAAATGATCAGAAAAAGAAGGAAGCCAAAGAGAAAGGTACCTGGGTTCAACTGAAGCGCCAGCCTGCACCACCCAGAGAAGCCCACTTTGTGAGAACTAATGGAAAGGAGCCTGAGCTCCTGGAACCCATTCCCTATGAATTCATGGCATAAAAAGCATATAACATAGCACACAGGAGTACCAGTGGACCCATGTTTTTAGGTGCAAGAACCTATTTATTACCCATGAGCTCATGGCATAATAGGTGTATAGCACAGCACACAGGATAATCAATAGACCCCAAGTAACAGTGATACAAGGTGCTGGAACCTATTTCCCATGAATTCAAAAGTCAGTCAACACTTTGTCACATTCAATGGCAAGGTGCCTCCCTAAGCTACTGGAACCTCTTCCCCTATGAATTCATGGCATGGTAGATACAAATAATAGCATAAAAATGTTTTTTGTTCATTCACTACAAGTGTTTTTTTTTCCCCCCAAAGAAGTATTAAAGCAAATTTTAATGTGTCCTAAAAAACAAACAAACAAAAAAACAAAGTGGCTCCT
>CAUYPK010098382.1:0-18930 GCA_963574355.1 Loris lydekkerianus | reverse complement strand
ACATCACACTGGTTAACATAGCCTTCCTGGCAATTTCACAGTTATTGTGTTAAGACATTTACATTCCACATTTACTAAGTTTCACATATACCCTTGTAAGATGCACCACAAGTATATTCTCACCAATCCCCCTCCTTCCACCTACCTTCCCCCTTCCTGCCCCCCCTTTCCCCTTTCCCCCTATTCCTAGGTTGCAATTGGGTTATAGCATTCATGTGAAAGCCCTAAATTATTAATAGTTTCATAGTAGGGGTGAGTACATTGGATACTTTTTCTTCCATTCTTGGGATACTTTACTAAGAAGAATATGTAAAATATATACCATTTAAAACAAAAATAATAATAAAATAGTATAACTTTATAACACATGTAGAAGTCAAATATATAATGATAGCACAAAGGCTAGAAGAGCATATACTGCTTTTAAAACATTGATAACAATGTATGGTGCCCCATGATCGCATTAATGTACACAGCTATGATTTAATAATAAAAAAAGTAAGACACTGATAAATTGCACTTCATCAAATTTAATAACTATGGTTCTTCAGAGCGCTGTCATAAAAACTGAAAGCCAATCTATAAACTTGAGAAAATATTTGTAAAATATGCATAGATGCTCCTCTGCTTATGATAGGGTTACATCCTGATCAACCGATTATAAAGTCAAAAAACTGTAATTCAAACCATTGTAAGTTGGGGTCTGCCTATATTCAGAAAAGGAATTGTATCTAGAATATATAAGAAACTCTTCAACTTAACAATTAAAAGACAAAAATAAAACTCAGTGAAAATTGAGCAAAAGAGTTGGAAAGACACTGTAATAAGAAGATATGCATATAGACAATAAGCACAAGGAAAGATGCTGAATATTCTTAATCATTGGGGAAGTATGAAACCGTAATGATACGCTAGCACTGAATGGCTAACATGAGCAAGACTGAGTATATTAAGCACTGGTGATGATGTGGCACAACTGGAACTGTTATACTTAATATTAGTAGCTTGAAATAGTCAAGTCATATAGGAAAACATTTTGAAAGGCTTTTTATTGCATTGATGTTCACATAACATAAAATTAATTTTACAGTGTACATTTCAGTGGCCTTACATTCACAATGTTGTGAAGCCACTGCCAGCTCTATATTATAGTTCCAAAACTTATCATCACCTCAAAGCAGTGATTCACTCTTTCCCCTACCCCTTGTAGCCCCTGGAAACCAATCATATGATTTCTGTCACTATATCCCATATAAACTGAATTATATCTGTGGCCCTTTGTGTCCAGCTTCTTTCACTCAGCATAATGTTTTCAAGGTTCATCCATGTGGTATTTTTCAGTACTTCATTTTTTTATGGCAGAGTATTATTCCAATATACATATATGCCCCGTTTTGTTTATCCAGATGGATGTTTGGGTTGCTTCCACCTTTTGGCTATGGTAAATAGTACTGCTATGAACATTTGTATACAAGTATTTGCTTGAGAACCTATTTTCAATTATTTTGGATATATGCTAGGAGTAGAAATGCTGGGTCACAGGACAATTCTGTGTTTATTTTTTGAGGAACCACAAACTGATCCCACAGTGGGTCTACTATTTTAGATTCTCACCAGCAATGTATTAGGGATCTAATTTCTCCCCATCCTCATCAAAACTTGTTATTTTCCTTATTTAGAATTATAGCTATACTATTGGGTTTGTTGTAGCATCTCATTCTGGTGTTGATGTTTTCCTGGCACTATAAGAAAGTTATACGTACATATATCATATACTTTCTAGCCATTGAAATATTATTTATTTATCCAAAACAATGGAATCATTTGTCCATGTAAAATATGTACATGAAAGCCTGTATTTTATTTTCCATAGCCAAAACCTGGAAACAACCTGAATGTCTGTCAATTGGTCAATGAATAAGTCTATTATGGAATAGCCATGAAATGGAACACTGAGCAATATGGATAAATTTCAGAACTTTTGCTGAGTGAAAGGACCCCATAAAAAAAATCAATATATGATTTTAATTATGTAAAAGTTTATAAGAAGACAAACCATTCTTTGGTGACAGAAAACACATTAGATTTGGGGATTACAAGAAGAATAAATCACAAAGGTTCAGGAAGAAGCTCTAGGGAGTGACAGATATGCTCATTGTTTTGAGTGTGATGTTTTCAGAGGTGTATATATATGTCAGCAATAATCAGATTTTCTACTTTATGTGCAATTTATTATATTTGAATTATGCTCAATAATACTATTTAAATTTTCAAAAAGATAGTGCCTTTTGCATCAATGATCATATATCTGAGAGCATGTGTTAAATTTTTGGAAAAGCCATTTAAAAAATCTAAATTATTAAAAATAAGCATACTGAAATTGATTCTGAAATTAGTCTGTTTTTCTTACTTTCTTCACTTTATGTGTCTCTTTGCAAGTTAAGCTTATACTTTTCTCTTTCTTGGTATGGCTTAGTGACTTCTAGATAGATGAAATCTCAGAGCTTTTTTCTTAATCTAAAGTCAAAATCTATTGCTGCTTCTATTATAATGACATCAGAGCTAGCTCTCTTAATACATAGTACTGTCCCCCAAACTCAGCGATGTCAAGCAACAATCATTTAATATTCCTCATGTGTCAGCAGGTTATCTGCAGTTGGCTATAAACTTGGCTCATTTGGAGAAGTTCTGCATGACAGGTCTTTCTCTTCCTTGGGCCAGTGGATAACCCAGGCTCTCACAGCAATGTCTGAGATGTGTGCAGACATACAGGAACATGTAAAGCTCTTAAGGCCAGGCTTACAAATACTACACTGTCACATCCTCCTCTTTTTATTAACCAATGCAAATGCCAAACCCAAAGTCAATGAAGGGTTAGGGAAATAGACACCAACACATTAGTGGAAGAAACTCAAGATAAATGGTGCAGGTATAGGCAGGGGTAAAGATTTGGGGCCAATGATATAATCTATAAAGACTAGGTTAAATCATGTATTCTTTACCCCCTCCTCCTTCTTACTAGTTCTCTACTGACTATTGGAGACCCAGGAAAGCATTTTCACTCTTTAATAGAACATAGTCCCCAAACTCACTTTTGAGGCTCAGTCACTCTTTATATCTATTACAAAAAAAATTCTTTTGAGACTGGGTCTTGCTCTGTTGAGCAGGCTGGAATGATGTGGTGTCATCATAGCTCATAGCAACCTCAAACTCCTGAGCTCAAGACATCCTCCTGCCTCATCCTCTCTAGTAGCTGGAAGTACAGGTGTATCCTGCCTTACATGGCCAATTTTCCTTTTTTTTAAGACAGTGTTTCACTCTTGCTCATGCTGGTCTGGAACTTCTGACCTCAAGCAATGCTCCCAGAGTGTATGATTACACGTGTGAGTCACCACATCCAACCCCCTTTAAAGTTTTTACACTCTATTCCCCAGGGGTGTCCAACCTTTTCTATTCTCTGTACCACATTAGAAGAAGAAGCTGATTAAATACAAAAACTCTAGGGCAGCGCCTGTGGCTCAAAGGAGTAGGGTGCCAGCCCCATATACTGGAAGTGGCAGGTTCAAACCCAGCCCCAACCAAAAAACTGCAAAATAAAATAAAATAAAATAATACAAAGACTCTAATGAAAGCTGATGAGCAAAAATAATAATAATTTTTAAAAATCTGTGCATACTTTTCATGATATCTGCCACCACAGATAAGTAAAAATGTCTTCACATAACCCACATGCAGCCCGCAACCTGCAGGTTAGACACCCCTGCATGACCATCTGATATGCTCTCCTGCTTCTTTTTGCCTCTTCGGCTTCTTCTGTTAAAATCTCCCCAGGTTCATCACAAATGTCTTTTTTTACAGAGAGATTGTAGTTTCAAAAATGGAGAAGATGCTGTCATTATGAAAGGCTCATTCAAATTCCGGTCTACTGCTTATTGTCTTTGGCAAAAATTATACAAACCTCTCTTTGCTTTAATTTCCTCATCTTTAAATGGAGAGGATATCAACTTCTTAATTTTTCTTTGAGCCAATGGGAACAATATTCAGCAATATTAATTACTCTTTCCTTCTTTCCAGTTCCTCCAATTTTATTTGATACTTTCTTTGTCATTCCCCAAAAAGAGATTTCTAAAGGCTTGTTTCAGAAAGGGAATTAAGGGAAGGCTGTGGGTTCTACTCACGTGTAAGTCCTGAATTTGCTAATAAAAAGTAGAACTTCAGTAAACCGTTCAGTCACTAAATAACTAGAAAGATCATTGAAGATTTCTTATAACATTTTGCATAGTCCCTTATTCTGTAAGCACACAGAATAATTATTTAATGGAGGGTTCTGTACAAATCAGAAATTGAAGATTGGAGAACACATTGATGGATAGATTCATCAGTGAAGCTGTGAGAATGACTATGTGGATCTAGTCCTTTTAAAAAAGGAATTTTTGGTAATAAGACTCTCAAGGTTTTAAAGAGCAAATATCATTCTTTATAGAAAAATGATTCACTAAATTACTAGGATCACCCTCATTTTCATATGAGGTCATTCTTTTTTTGATGTTGACAATCATTTTCTTCTCTAATTAAATGACTCCTCTGTAATATCCCATATTGACTTAAAATGAATATTTAAGCCACTTTTTTTTCACAGAAAAATAATAGATTTATTTAGATTTCAAAGTGGTAATAGGTTTTGTAGGAGGCACCTGTAAGAAATACTTTGGCAATAAGGGATTGGGGAAGGGATTTAACATCATTGGCTCTCATTAGTGAGACGCATGAGAGCAGAAAGGAGGTACATCAGTGGTTGGTAGTCTCCACACCTGTGGCTAAGGAGGCCACCAATCACTTTTATAAATAGCTGCCGGAGAAGTTAGCTGGGGCTCATCCTTTGGCTCCGTTTCTCGCTCAGAGGATTGCCTAATCGGCCCTCGCCTACTAAGACTGCTTCCGAGATGCTCGCTCCTACTAATATTGACTGTGACTTCTAGGGTGCTTCGCACCTGACACCTGAACAAGACCTACCCCGAGTAAGCTGGCACAGGGCCCAGACCGTTGAGTGGGCCAGAGCCAGAGACTTGGCGTCACATGCCCCAACAAGGTTTTAATTTATATTTAATAATTATTTTCTTTTGAAATTAGTATTACTGTGACCCGAATGATTGTTCGAGTTATCTGAAACCTTAAAGAAGTATTGTCATCTGATACACGGAGAAAAACATGAATCGAACTTGATAAAGATGAATGTTGGGTCCATGAAACCAATACAGCTGGAAACCGAAGATTAGAATTGGCACGATCAATATGATTGCTTAAGTTTAAGCATCTCTACAAGAGCACTTTAAAAAATATGAATGAGTGTAATCGGCAGGAAAGCAGGACATCTGAATCATATGGAGGTCACTGGATCAGTTTTCTGATGGAGAGCAGGGTCTTCATTGGGCAAAGCAGTGAAGTCCGACAGGAAGTGAGTAAGCCACTTTTTAAATTGCACCTCCATAGCCAAAGGGCAACACAGCTACATCCTCAAAGGTGAGTTGTGTTTATTAAACTTAGTGCTAGGAATAAAAGCTATGTGCACAAGACTAAGATTTTATTAAAGAAAAACTATATTAATTCTTTTGTTCGAAAGAGGCATGAGCCTATACTATTTTTATGAGAGTATGTTTCTTTTATGAAAGGCTAATTATGCAGTTTAATTTTTATGTACTGTTTTGATAAAAATACATTTGGACTCTCAATAATACTTCTAAAAAGACTTAAATTGCAATATAGTTGGCAGCCCATGTGAAAAGTGTGTCATCTGTGTGTGTTGTATAGGTTAAATTAAATTTGGTGGCGCCAAAAGTGTTTGCATATTCCTTAAAGATGCAGTGGGCACCTTTCTCCCAAAGAATAGGGTTTCCCTTGTGCTGAAGGGGAGCTAAGTGCTGGAAACCCAAGGCATACATTTCTGAAAACATTTCTGGTATTTTCCCTGCTGCTTGCCAACTCTTTTGAGTCAAACACTATCTTTTGATGGTATTGAAATTTACAGATTTAAGCAAGGTAGGTTTCACTTCACATAGCTGCTCATCATTTGTCTGTTTTTGTTACATTGGAAAAGCAATTAAACAGAGAAAAAGTAAGAAAAAATACAGGAGGTAGGGAGTAGGGAAAGGCACAACTTACAAAACCGAACTGTGGGCAGCCAGGTCAGCGTCACAGAGGTGATGGCATAGTAAAGCAAGCTCTTACAGTACAAAATGCTCCACCTAATCTCAAATCGTGGTTCAACCTGGGGCTTTACTTACTTCTAATCAGAAAACTGCTTACCTGTTGCGAATTTAAGAATACTACAAGGGCTTTCTTCCCAGTAAATGTTTTCACAAGCATTTATTGATATACTGCTAGACAATTCATTCCATAGTTAGAGATAAAATTTAAACGTGCAAATGCCCTTAGGTGAGACAGTGCATGTACTCAATACCTTGTATTAGAAAAGCTACATAAAAGAAAATTTTGTGGATGGAGATTTTTGAGAGGGTTAAATCACTTTAGTACCAGATATATGAAAGGGAACAGGATTTTATAGAGATTCAAAAGACAAATGAAATTATATTAGCAAATATTTAGCTCTTTAAATGGGGTGCCTTAACCCAGCCCCAACAGTAATATGGGGTAGGTAACACTCTTATCCTCCATTTTAGAGATGTGGCAACTGAAGGACAAGGAAGTTAAGTCTCTTCCTCAAGGTTATATACTTAGTAAGTTGTTGAGATTCCAATCCAGACAGTCTGACACTAGTGCCTACACCCTCAACTTCTATCTTCTATCTTATATCTTCATGTATCATAATTTTGTGCACATAGCTTGTGAATTAGAGCTACCTTCATGGCACAGAGTAGTTGACCCAGCAAGCTACATTTGTACCACCAGAGTGATAGGGTAAATACAGGGTAAATAGCTATGTACCTGTGTGTGTGTGTGTAGTAATAGGTGATACAAAAGTTCTTCTGTTTCTTTATCCACTTCCTTTTTCTTCTATCACTGTAAAAAAAGAACTAGAATTCAGGAAGTAAATGAATAAATAACTTAAGCATTACGTTGTAGTTTTGTGTCATAAGCATAAGACATTGTCAATATGCTCTTTAAATTTCTTATTTTCCAGAGAAGAGCAGCACCTTAACCTAGCAGTTATAGACTTCTCATTGAGAGAAGAAGAGAGGGAAGCCTGGTGGGAAAGCTCTGAACATATGAAAGAAGGCATTCTGAGGAACTATAGTCTTCAAATTTATTTTTTCTCATTTTCTCTGTCATTTGGGTCAAAACCAGATTGTGCTATTAATAATGTAAGTTTTCAGCTTTTCTATTTCTAAATCTTTCTTTTCTTTACCATGAAGATTTTTAAAAAGTTTTCTCACATAGGAATAGATTTACCTTCTATTTTGCCCCTTTCAATCAAAGGTGGTAAGCTAAAAGTACTGGTATGTTGAGGTGTTTAAAAGTTTAAGCTTTGAAGTTGAACTTAATTTGGAATCCTAACTACCATATGCTAAAATCATGCTTTGGGCAACTTGTTAAAACTTGAAACCTCCTAATTTTAATTTTAATTTTAATTTTAATTTTCCTCTCCTACAAAATTGACTGGGAATATTTATAGCTGTACATAACATACTCCCAACCATCAGTGAGGCTGTGCTTCCCACCCACCAAGAAGTGTGATAGTAATAAGAAGCTGCTGATTTTTTTTTTTTTTTAATCTCATGATAACAAATTGATTGCTGCAACTCTAGACTGTATCCACCTCAAGAAGAAGCTAGAATTGACAGTACCACGGTATGTAGAAATTTTCTTTTTAGTGATGGCCTACTGTGATAGGCTCTAAATTTCTTGAGATCTACAACTTTCCATTATAATATAACTTTCTATTCTATCTTAGTGTCTCCTAAATAGCTGGCAGTCAGTATGTGTTTGTTAAACACATGTTGTATTACCTTTAATCTTCATTGCCCTCCTGCCCAAGCTTTTCATAAACATTTCCTCATCTCTCCTTTTTTTTCCTCCCCTCTCTCATGGAATTAGCATCCATCTTTTCAAGAAGTGATAGCTGGACCATGATTTATTCTAGTGTTTTGGAAAGTAAACATTTACTTAGATAGCTTGAGCTCCTGCTGATCCTGACCATCAGTAGCAAGGAGCTAAAAATGGAAACTACGTCAACTAGCTAGAGAAAGAATATCTGTTCCTTGGGTTTTCTAATAGGTCAATTGCCATGAAAATGGCTTTCTCCCAGTGTTAGTTCATTAGGGTTTTTTTCCCCCTTAAATAACTTGGAGTATAGTCATGTTCCATAGTAGACTACATCATGGGAAATATCAGACTTGACGTTCTCTTCCTTATGTTTAACTCTGTGCCAGGCAGAAGTGAAGCAGTCCTTCAACATAACACAAGCCATCTTAAGATCCTAATTATTATAGCAGTAAAATCCATTTGATTTGGGAGGGGGGAGATGAGTGGGAGGGGGTAATCAGTGGGACCTCACCTACTGTGTAAATTGCAAGCATATATGTCAAATATATTAGCAGTAGAGTATAAATGTCTAAATACAACAACTGAATAAGTGAGGTGAATGATATGTTGACAAGATTGATGTGAACATTCTAGATTGTATATAGAGTCAGAACATTGTATCCCATAAATGCAGTAATGTACACAGTTATGATCTAAAAAAAAAAAAAAATGCTTTTTGCGGGAAGGCATATATGAAGTTAAGAAGGAATAAATTTCCAAATCCAAGTTATTCCAATAGGTCTTATTTAATCTGTGCAATTAGAATACAATCTAAATTCATATTTACATCAGATACAAGTACCACATCTTCTTAAAGGGGAAGAATTAGCTTTCCTTGGCATTGTCTGAGAAGGTGAACGCTCTATCACCTGAGAATATACAAAATGAAGTATAGATAAGACAAATAGTTTTCGTAGAAGACCAAAGTTATTTTTTCAGTCAATTTCAGAGTAATTTTCCCTTTGAAATCTTACAGTGCCATAAGCAGAGTCACAGAAATGTGTTATAAGTTCTCACCTGATTTTGATCAGGGTGAACTGGTGACAATGGATTCACTTAAATCCAACACTTTGTTTCTATGATGAAAGTGTTTAAATATTATGGTAAATACCTGAGTTTCCTATAAAAGGAATATGAAAAGTTTATTCCCTTGTTTCTGTGAGATAAAAATCAGTAATAACTCAATTACAACTGATTTAAAACATAATTATTTGACTTTGAAGAGTTTCAGCCTGCCATGGACAAACCTGCAAATTTGGTAGAGTGGCTTCCTCTTTTGTATTTTCCATAGATTGAATAATTAGAGTCTAGTTATTTTTTTTTTAATCACAATTTATTCTTCAAAAAGTATCTGAAACTCATTCAGCAAACTGAAGCTTAAATGATTGATTATGACTAAAGAATTTTCACTTAAAAAATCAAGATATTTAGTTTACAGAGAAGTAGAATTTGAGAAAAAGAGAAGTAACTACTATCTGCCCTGGTTATAATTGATAAAATTTCTCTAACTTTGGATATATCGGAAATTATTTACCACTCTAAATTCATATCATTCCCAAGAAGTTTAGATTTTCATAGGAATATGCTAGCCTTCCTAGTCAATGCTTCTCTAGGCAAGAGATGGATTCAAAAGGAACCTTATAGAATTGTTAGTAATAACTTTTAACTGCCTTATTTTGGTAAAAGAACCTATAGGGAAGCCTTTAGAAATAGCGTGATGCTTTTCACTTCATAACTGAACTTCAACACCAGAGGGAAAAACACAGACCATCAATGAGAAAACAGCGGGTTTGAGAGTTGAAATATCTTTCTATGCACTTAGGCTAAGAAAAAAACAAAATCTTGTGAAACAAGAGAAAGAAAACTCTTACTGAAGTGCCTCTGTCTATATATATATGTATATATATATATATATTTTTTTTTTTTTTTAAATAAAGAAAAGGGTAGACTTTAATCTTTATTTACAGGACACTGCAAGATATGAAATTCCACACAGAAATAAGAAACCCTTCCAGAGGATAGGCTCTATACAGTATGTATGTACACTTTGGAACTGTTCAAGTATAGTTTTGTTGTAAAAAGTGCTACAAATAACAAACCACGTTTAAAAAGAGCTCGTAGTAGAGAAATAGTAAGACAAACTTATACCAAATGCAGCACACGACAACTTTGTGCCTCAGCTATACAATCTAAAAGTTAAAAGTCCCAGGAGTCCCATTCTGAACTTGGAATGTATAGCCTTCAGAGGTAGTTTCTGGTACTACATTTTGATCCTCCTCTTCCTCTACAGAGAAATACTTCTCAATTAAGTTTAATGAAGCCTTGTACACAGACTCATTTTCATAGTTTTGTAGAGGTTCAATTTTGTCCAAACCTCCACATTCTTCAATCATTATACTAAGTTTCTCAGTTTCACCTAGTTTTTCAGCAGCCTGAAAAATATTTGAAATGGCATCCAGAATAACCAGAATAATTTTGGTATCTTTTGCAGTTAAGAGGTTCATCAATGGTTCTATTATGCCACAATGAACAAGGTATACAATATGTTCAACTGTTCCACCACTTGTATAGTTGGTCAAAGCCCATACAGCTTCCTTTTGTGTCTTAAAGTCTGCCTTAGAGAGAACACCAACAAGTAATGGGACTAGTCCATAATTCACAGCTTGCTGTATCTGGTCCTGATGGCCAGCTGTGATGTTTGACATTGTCCATGTAGCTTCCTTTTGAATGTTTTGGGGTTGGTCAGCAGGCTGGGAAAGACAGTAAGTGCTCCTGCATCAATTACAACCTGAGTCTGTTCATCTGTCCAGTGACAATATTCCCTATGACTCTTAGTGCAGGAGTCACAATTGGCAATTCAGTAGCTCCCAAAAGCTTCACAAGTTGGGGCACAACTCCTATTTTCACAACCATTTCAATCCATTCATTTGGACCATCAGTAAGGTAAGAAATAGCACAGCAAGTATCTGCTAATACCTCTGGATCATCATGATGCAGGAGACACACTAAAGTAGGAAGAATCTGCTCCACAGCATCTAATGAGGGTGCAGGATTCTTGTTGCAACAAAGGTCTGAAAGTGTCCAGGTAAGATTGTATAAGTAACCACATGATAAAGATGACATATCAGGAATAGGTACAAGAGCCAACAGTGGGTCAACTACACCATACTTAATAACCAAGTCTCAGAAAACTGAACCATCACCTGCAATGTTTCCTAGAGCCTACACAACTTGTTCACTGATATGAGCATGGGGAGATGCCAACCGAGAAATGAATGCTGGAATAGCACCTCCATCTACCACAGCCTTAGTCTGTTCTGATGTCCCAGAAGCAATGTTAGTGCCCAAGCAGATTCAAATTGAATGGGACTACAATCAGTTCTACCCAAGAAGGACACAAATTTTGGGATCAAACCAGCTCAGTTATATTGTGCATGGGAAGCTGTTTTTCTCTAGAAAGTAGTTTCCTGGCAGCTTGAGTAGCTTGGAGCTGGTTTTCCATATTGGTGCTGTTTATACCTTTGACAATGTCATCCACAGACCAATTTACAGTATCCTGGTTGTTTCGGTTTTCCTGCACTGGAGAAGTAGCATCATCAGGAAAAGAGTTTACATTTCTCCTTTTCAGCATCTGGTCATCTTTCTTAGCTTTCTTCAACTTCACATTAACTTCTATTCGGTGTCGCCTCATTTCTGTACCGTCTTTTCCCTAGTTCTTGAACCTGTCAAGTCGGGCAGCTGGTGAGTTAGCATTCTCATTGGTGGACATGGTTATGAGACAAAGGGAGATAGCTGCACACCTAGCTCAGGCTTCCACAGGAGGTGGTGCGGAACTCAGAATATCTGGGTTGGCTGCCCTGGAAATGTCCACCGCAGCTCAGGCAGAACACGGTGTCCTCTGTCTATCTTGTTAACAGCTTTCCTCCTGCCCTTTGTTAATAAATCTTAGCTAATACTTGAAACATATTTGAAATTGTTTAAAAAAGAAATTAAAATGAATTAATTTAATAACAGTTTCTAAGAAAACATTGATCAACTTCTCAAAATATCATTTAGCATTAGAAAAAAACATTGATTTTGTACTTACTATGGGTCAGATACTCTGAAAAGTGTTGGGAAACAAATATAAATAAGACTTGAATAGCTCAGAGTCTAGGAGAGAAAACAGAAAAGAAAATAATTACAGTGAACTCACCCTAAGTTGAAAATACTATAAGTCAAAAGCTATTATAACTCTCTTTTAAGTCCAGGAGCATCTTGTCCAAGGTTACTTCTTATTTACATTACTACACTACAGTAAACAGGTGGATGGGGAACCCCTTTCACACAGTCACACAGAAGCCCAGACTGTTGGAGGCTTTTTTCTATTTACATTTAGCAGCCAACATAGCCCTATGGTCCTTCTCCATCCAAGCCAACTAGGAAAAAAAAAAAAAAAATGAGCATGGAAGAGAACTAAAAATGTTTTTAGTAGACTAGACCACATAGTGGTGTCCACTACCTGTGCACATTCTGTTGGTTTGATTTTAATCATATGGAGACATGCTTTTTCAACAAAGCCTAGAAAATGTGGCTTTAGCTTGGAGTACAGGAAAAAAAATATGAATATTGATGAGAATTTTACAATTTTCTGATACACCATCACTTGTTTAACATGCTTTATCCTGGAATACAGTCCTAAAAATCCAATTTAGTAATACCTATCTGCTCTTAAGATCAGTGGTCCTGGTTGTAGGACTGACCTTACGCTAAATTTCATGTTGTAAGTTCAACATGAAATTTAGCGTAAGTATGCGATTTCCATGTAAACAGCTTTTGTTTGCATCTAGCCTTGAAGAATAGGTGAACCCAGAACTTATTTAATTTCTTCAATAAATAATCTCACCATACCAAGACATTAACAAGCAATGTAAGTAATTCACCATACTGCACATAGCCCAATAAATCCTTAGCAAATAGCTCAATTAATCCTCATCATACATTTTCATTTTCTTCCAAAGTCTTTTTTCAGCTGTGTGATTATTTAGAAATTTTTTTTTAACCCTTCCAATATGAAGGGCCTAAATATTCCCAGCTCCTGTCTCTTTTATGTACATTACATCTCTCTGCTCATTCCCTTTCTTATATATTTTACAACAGACCATATACTGAACATGTATATGTACCTCGTTTAGAGCTTTAAATGCTGATTCCACCCTCCAAGCAGCGAGGGATGATAAATTCAATTTATCCCTCTGACATAAGTTCTATGGAACAGTGGTTTCCAACCTTTTTGGCACCAGGGATCAGTTTCATGAAAGACAATTTTTCCATGGTCTGGAGTGAGAGTGGGAAGATGGTTTTAATATGAGACCGCAAGTAATTGATTTATTATGGCCTCTGTGCAGTAATACCTCTCTGGTAATTGATAATCTGTAATTGCAGTTGCTCCCCAGAGCTGGCATCACTGGCTCAGCTCCACCTCAGATCTTCAGGCATTAGATTCTCGTAAGGAACATACAACCTAGATCCATCAAATGGATCTAGATATGATAGAGTTCACACTCCTAAGAGAATCTAATGCTGTCACTGATCTGATAGGAGGCAGGCCTCCTGTAGTGATGGTAGAGATGAGGAGTGGCTGTAAATACTGATGAAGTTTTGCTTGCTTGACCTGCCTGCCACTAATCCCTGCTGTGTCTCCCAGTTGCTAACAGGCCACAGACTGGTACTGTGGCTGGAGGTTTGGGGATAACAGATACAGAAGCTGGCTTTTTTGCTGCCTCATTTCTACCCTTTTTTATTTTATCTCTAGTTTTCCCCTTAATGGCTTTCATTATACTCTAATTATGCCAAACCCTTCTCATCATTCCTTGAGCACATTATGATTTTCTTTTACATGTCTATGGCCTTTATAGAGACTACAGCCTCCACTCAAAATCCTTTGCCTCCTGCTTTGCATGTCAAAATCCCAAACCTAAGCACTGGCTTAAATATCTCCTTCTCCATGGAGTCTTACCAACCCTTCTTCCCCTGGCCTGTTGTTATATTCTTCTGTGCTCTTAAAAGATTCTCACACATTTTTATTTTAGTACTTATTACATGTTCAATACATTATTCAGATATCTGGTTCTCCCGAACAGAGAGACTTTGTCACCTTTTAGTTCTCAGTGTAGTACCTAATATGGGACTCGAAACACAATTTCTCAGTAAATGTTTGTTGATGCAAGAAAACCTGACCAAAAAGTTGAAAAGCTGGCCAAGATATGCGGAGGCTCTCAGTTCATGACCAAATGTTGGGTAACTAGTCTGGAACATAGAGCACTCTCATGAGGGAAGCCTGCAGAATAACTTTAATTCCTTCCCCCAAAGTGCTATCACTGAAGGGAGGGAAAACATTTTTGGAGCTATTTTAATATGCTAGTTTCTAATAGGTTCTCAAATTACATGTACTATAAAGAAAAAGCTGAAGGGGATAAGAGATTAAGTGAAAGGAGAATACCAAACCAGAAGCTAAGGACATTCCAGAAATGTTATGAGAATTAAAATGTGTAACTTTTCCCTTCACTTCCTGAGTTTACATGTATTTGATGTATTAAATAGCTTGACCTATTGAACTCAGCTTCAGTTTCCCTGTGGATTTTGTCTGTTTTAGGCCAAACTGTCTACTGTAGCAGATAGAGAAATAATTATATATCCCTAATAGTTCAATAATTATTTGAGAATTAATAAAATAATCCAGAACCTATATTTTTAATGCAATCAGTAATTAACAACCCTATAAAAATATTTTCACAGAGGACCACGCTGAATGTGTAGTTAATAATTCACCAAATTTCTTTTTATTTCAGCCTGGATACTAAAGGTAGTCAGAAGTAGATGAGTAAAATGATTTCCCAGTCAGACACTTCAGGGCAGTCAAGGTACATCTTCCATAGAATTAGGCAGCAGAATCATGTACATAGTATAATAGAAGCCTTCCAGTATAACTGGAAGGGTAATAAGTGTATTACTTAGGTAACTCTACTATAGACAGAGAAATCTAATCTCAATGGTTTAACACAAAAGTATTGTTTCTTTTTTACGCTGGGCAGCTAACCTCCAATGGATGATTCAGGGATAATGGTTTCCTGGGTGTCTTTCTATGGTTTCTCCCATCCTGTGGCTGTGGCTAATTCAACATAGGAAACCTAAGATTGCCCTATGGATTGTCTTTACCCCAGGCTTTAAATGCACTTGTATTTGAAATGAAGATTGTGACCCTTCCTTTCTTATTTTCATTTGCTTGAAATATTGTCTTCCAACCCTTTACCCTTAGTCTTGTTTTGCCTTTCATGGTTAGGTGTATTTCCTAGAGAATGTGGAAGGCTGTGCTTTTTATCCAATCAGCCAGTCTGTGCCTTTTCAATAGGGAATTCAAGGAATTTATATTTATTGAGAGAATTGATAAGTGTGGTGGAGCTCTATTCATCTTACAATGTGAAGTTCTGTTGCTTAATTTTATCCTTTGTGCCATTGTAGAAGCTAGGTTTTGTCCTTTCGTTTGTGGGTGTTTACTTTGTTGGTGGTCCATTGTGATGTCACAACTGTGGTCATTTATGTCAGTGTACAACTGAAGTCAAAAAAGACAAAGAACCCATCAAACTAGTCAAGGAAATAATACATCAAGAGAACATTTCAATTCTAAATATTTATGCATCCACCTTAAATGTTCCCTGATTTATGAAACAGACATTGATTGGTCTGAGCAATATGATATCCTATAACACCATAATAGCTGAGGACTTCAACACCCCTCTGGTTGAATTAACCAGAACATCCAAACAGAAACTAAACGAAGATATAAGAGACTTAAATGCAACCTTCAAACAAATGTGCTTAATAGATATATACAGAACACACCAACCCAAAGCTAAGGAATATACAATCTTCTCATCAGCCTATGGAACATACTTCAAAATAGATCATATCCTAGGTCACAAAACAAACCTCAACAAAATCAAAAGAATTAAAGTTATACTTTGTTTCTTCTTACATCACAAAGCAATAAAGGTGGAACTCAACTCCAACAAAAATGTTCATCCCCACACAAAGGCATGGAAATTAAACAACCTTATGCTGAATCACAGTTGGCTTCAGGAAGAGATAAAGGAGGAAATTATTAAATTCCTCAAACATAGCAATAATGAAGTGACAAGTCATCAAAAACCTGTGGAATACTGCAAAAGCAGTCCTAAAAGGGAAAATTTATTGTGTTTATCAAAAAAAAAAAAAAGAGAGAGAGAGAGAGAGCATGACAATCTAATGAATCATCTTTAAAAAATGGAAAAGGAAGGGCAATCTAATCCCAACCCTGGCACAAGAAAAGAAATAACCAATATTATTTTTATATTGGTTATCAGAAATAAATGAAATTAAAAATAAAAGAATTATCCAGAAAATTACTGAAACAAAATATTGGTTCTTTGAAAAGGTAAATAAAATTGATAAACCATTGGCCAGAATAACCAGAAATAGAAAAGAAAGATCTTTAATAACCTCAATCAGAAACAAAACAGAGGAAATAACCACCGATCCCACAGAGATCTAAGGGATTATTTCTGACTACTACCAAAAACTCTCTGCCCTGAAATTTGACACTATGGAGGAAATGGACCAATACCTGGAATCATACCATCTTCTTAAACTTAACTGGGAAGAAATAGATCTCTTGAACAGACTGATACCAAGCACTGAGATTGAAGAAACTATAAAAAATCTTCCAACAAAAATCTCTGGACCAGATGGCTTCGCACCAGAATTCTATCAAACCTTCAAAGATAACTTTGTACCTGTGCTGCAGAACCTATTCCAAAACATGGAGAAGGAAGAAATTCTCCCTAATGTGTTGTATGAAGCAAATATCACCCTGATACCAAAACCAGGAAAAGACCCACTTGAAAAGAAGAACTATATACCAATTTCACTAATGAATATTGATGCAAAAATACTCAACAAAATCTTAGTGAATAGATTACAGGTACACATTTTAAAAATTATACATCTCAACCAAGTAGGCTTCATCCCAGGGATGCAAGTCTTGTTTAATATTCACAAATCCATAAATGTAATTCACCATACTAATAGAAGCAAAAACTAAGATCATATGATCCTCTCAATAGATGCAGAGAAAGGATTTGATACGATTCAGCATCCTTTTCTAACAAGAACACGTAAGAATATGGGTATATACACATTTCTTAAACTGAAGCCTTCTACAACAAACCCTAACATCATACTGAATGGAGTAAAACTGAAAGCTTCTCCAGGGCAGTGCTTGTGGCTCAGTGGGTAGGGCACCAGCCCCATATACCAAGGGTGGTGGGTTCAAACCCAGCCCTGGCCAAACTGCAACAAAAAAATAGCCAGGTGTGTGGCAGGCACCTGTGGTCCCAGCTACTGTGAGGCTGAGGAAAGAGAATCGCCTAAATCCAGGAGTTGGAGGTTGCTCTGAGCTGTGTGACACCATGTCTACCGAGGGTGACAAAGTGAGACTCTGTCTCAAGAAAGAAAAAAATAAAACTCCTTGCTCTGGTTAAATAGCCCTACTCACTATTGCCCAAACAACTTTCCACTTTCTCACCATTATGTTTTTGTTCACCCCATCTAGAGTGCCTCCCCCACTTCTCTTCAATCACTCCTTGCTGGCCATGCCAAAACTCAATATCCTCTTTGTAGATCCTACATGTCCTTAAAGGGGCAATATAAATTCTGGTCCTCCATAAAGGGGGACAGCTTCAGAGAGATTGTGGATGGCTTACTGTTTATACATGTGGCTAGTGTCCTCAATTTAGACTCTGTTTTACATTTTTTAAAAAATAGTTTTAGATTTGAAATTCCTAAAGGGCAGGAACTGACTCTTGAACCCTGCATACAGCCAAGAGACTTGTGTAATTAAGGATTAAAAATTTAATATATATTTTTTTATGTGCAATTTTATTTTTATTTTATTTATTTATTTTTAATTGTTGGGGATTCATTAAGGGTACAATAAGCCAGGTTACACTGATTGAATTTGTTAGGTAAAGTCCCTATTGCAATCATGTCTTGCCCCCAGAAGGTGTGGCACACACCAAGGCCCCAGCCTCCTCCTTCCTTCCCTCTCTCTGCTTTTCCTCCCCTCCCCCACCATGACCTTAATTGTCATTAATTGTCCTCATATCAAAATTGAGTACATAGGATTCATGTGATACTTTAGTAAGAATAATGTCTTCCACTTTCATCCAGGTTAATACGAAGGATGTAAAGTCTCCATTTTATTTAATAGCTGAATAGTATTCCATGGTATACATATACCACAGTTTGTTAATCCACTCTTGGGTTGGTGGGCATTTAGGCTGTTTCCACATTTTGGTGATTGTAAATTGAGCTGCAATAAACAGTCTAGTACAAGTGTCCTTATGATAAAATAATTTTTTCCCTTCTGAGTAGATGCCCAGTAATGGGATTGCAGGATCAAATGGGAGGTCTAGCTTGAGTGCTTTGAGGTTTTGCCATACTTCCTTCCAGAAAGGTTGTACTAGTTTGCAATCCCACCAGCAGTGTAAAAGTTTTCCCTTCTCTCCACATCCACGCCAGCATCTGCAGTTTTGAGATTTTGTGATGTGGGCCATTCTCGCTGGGGCTAGATGGTATCTCTGGGTGGTTTTGATTTGCATTTCTCTAATATATAGGGATGATGAACATTTTTTCATATGTTTGTTAGCCATTGTTCTGTCTTCCTTTGAGAAGGTTCTATTCATGTCTCTTGCCCATTGAAATATGGGATTGTTGGCTTTTTTCATGTGGATTAATTTGAGTTCTCTATAGATCCTAGTTATCAAGCTTTTGTCTGATTCAAAATATGCAAATATCCTTTCCCATTGTGTAGGT
>CAUYPK010098378.1:0-11689 GCA_963574355.1 Loris lydekkerianus | reverse complement strand
ATGTTGGCGTGGATGTGGAGGAAAGGGCACACTTCTACACTGCTGGTGGGAATGCCCACTAATACGTCCCTTCTGGAAGGATGTTTGGAGAATACTTAGAGATCTAAAAATAGACCTGCCTTTCGATCCTATAATTCCTTTACTGGGTTTATACCCAGAAGACCAAAAATCACAATATGACAAAGACATCTGTACCAGAATGTTTATTGCAGCCCAATTCATAATTGCTAAGTCATGGAAGAAGCCTAAGTGCCCATTGAGCCACGAATGGACTAGCAAATAGTGGTACATGTATACCATGGAATATTATGCAGCCTTAAAGAAAGATGGAGACTTTACCTCCTTCATGTTTACATGGATGGAGCTGGAACATATTCTTAGCAAAGTATCTCAGGAATGGACGAAAAAGCATCCAATGTACTCAGCCCTACTATGAAACTAAATTATAGCTTTCACATGAAGGCTATAACCCGACTATGGCACAAGACTATGGGGAAAAGGCTAAGGAAAGGGAAGGGAGGGGGGAGGTTTTGGTGGAGGGAGGGTAATGGGTGGGGCCACATCTATGGTGCATGTTAGAATGGGTACAGGCAATTGCACTAATGTACACAGCTATGATTTAACAATAAAAGAAAAAGAAAAAATAAAAAAATAAGAATGGAGAAGCAAAAATCCAATGTACTCAATTCTGATATGAAGATAGAAGATGAGCTAATACAAGGGGGGGGTAGGGGAATGAGGGAGCAGGAAGAGGGGAGGAGGGAGGCTTGAGGGGTTACGGTATGTGTTACACCTCTTGGGGGCAGGACACAGTTATGAGAGGGACTTTACCCAACACATGCAATCAGTGTAGTCTAATTCTTTGTACCCTCACTGAATCCCAAATGATAAAAAAAAATCTGATCAAAGAACACTAGCAAAGAGCATCCACTGTGTAACAAACACAAAGACGAATCAAATCACACAAGCTATTTCTGTTCTTTTTCTGTTTTTGTTTCTTTGAGACAGAGTCTCACTCTGTCGCCCTAGGCAGAGTACTGTGTCGTCAGCCTAGCTCACAGCAACCTCAGACTCCTGGTTCTAGTGATCCTCTTGCCTCAGCCACCTGAGAAGCTGGGCCTACAGGTACAGGCGCCTGCTACATTTTTCTATTTTTAGTTGAGATGGGATCTTGCTCAGCTCAAGCAATCTTCTTGCCTGAGCTTCTTTGATTGCTAGGGTTACAGGTGTGAGCCACCATGCCAGGTCCACACAAGCCATTTCTTTAAACCTCAGTTTCCATGTCACTAATGTAGGAGATTAGAGGCATTTTTATGGGTTTGCTGTGAGAACTGAATGAGGTTATCATGTAAAAAGTACAGAATATACCAGAGACCTGGACTGGTTAAAAAAACAATGCCTTTGGGTTCCTATTGATCATGGAGGTGAAAGTGAGGGAAAGACTTTAAATAATTTCAAACAGAAATCATCAGGGCTGTTCAGTTGGGCAAGGGGGAACTGTTTGAGTTCAAACCTAATATAGTTATGTTTTTTCTTTCCAAAGAAAGTTTAAGAGTACACAAAGCACTCAGATTATAAATGACCCAGTCCTGGCGATGTGGGAAGGAAAGAAAAAACATACTACTCACCTCATAAGTTGGTATGAGGGCACAGTAAGCATACAATAAACATGAACTATTATTACTGCTATTAGAAAGGGCTAAATACTGCATTGTTTGAGAAAGATATATCTAAATATATCATGAAATGCACAAATGCCCACTTATAGAACTAAAGGCAGGCAAAATACCCTCAAAATTGCCAGAAGGAAAAAATCCCAAGAAAACAGAATTTACTGAATGAGAGAAAACAAAGGTATGCCAAGGAAGTGCAAAATTAGAAATCAAAATAAGATGACAGAGCTAAACATAAAATAATAAATATGAACGAGATAAGCTAAGTCATTGAAAGAAAGCTACTTAAATTTGTCAAAAACTGAATCAGATTATAAGGGTCTCATTAAAACCAGAAATTGATAAAAACCAATATTGCTAACAGTGGGGCAAACATGTCCTTCAAGCTAGCGTTGGTAGGAGTATAAAATTGGTATAACATTTCCAGAAGGAAGTTAGGTAATTGTATCAAAATGTGAAATGGACACACTATTATACAGCTAGTCTAGTTCTAGAATTTATCCTGAGGAGAATATTGCACAAAAGCAAAAAACTGAGCACAGGATGTCTATAACTGTGGAGTTTATGGTATGATACAATTCAAACAACCCAAATGCCAAACAGTAGGGGGAAAGTTGAGTAAATCCTGGTTTGTAAATAGCACAAATAATTGTTTGCCGTTAACAATCCTGGTGTTAGTCTGCAGTTACTGACTTTGAAATTGTCAACAGAAAAGAAGCCATACTCAGTAAAATAATTTAAGGAGTTTTATTGTGAGCCAAATTTGAGGACTATAACCCAGAGCCATACCCAAGAAGCCTTAGGCACATGGACTTGAGCTGGAGTGGTTCCAGTTTGGTTTTATACATCTTAGGGAAACAGGAATTACAGGCAAATCAATACCTGGAAAAGATACATTGGTTTGGCCCCAAAAGGTGGAATATCTGGAAGAGGGAGCTTACAGATTATAAATGCATTTAAAGATTCTTTAGCTGACAATAGCTTGAAATTTAAAGGAATGCCTACGGGGGGGGGGGGGGGAGGCCTAGCTTGGTGGCTCCTGCCTATAATCCCAGCACTCTGGGAGGCCAAGGCAGGTGGATTGCCTGAGCTCATGAGTTCGAGACCAGCCTGAGTCAGAGCAAGACCTCATCTCTAATAGCTGGCATTATTGTGGTGGACACCTGTAGTCCCAGCTACTTGGGAGGCTGAGGCAAGAGAATAGCTTAAGCCCAAGAGTTTGAGGTTGCTGCCATATGTAAGGCCAGGGCCCTCTACTAAGGGCAAAAAACTGAGACTCTGCCTCAAAAAAAAAAAAAAAGATGAAGGGTCCGTTAATTAGAGACAATGGACTGGACAGCCTCAAGTGGTTGGTTGTGTATTCTGAGGACCAGCATAGCCTTAGGCCTGTTAGTGAGTCAAGGAAGGTTAACTCTAAGAAGGGCAGGGGGCATGATGAGGCAGGTCTGATTTCCTTTCTCATGGCTAGCAACTCACTTTTAGGGATTCTCTTGGCCAAGAGGGGGTCTAGTAGTCAGTCAGTTGCTGAAGGGGGAGGCTTAAGTTGTTTGTTTTTTTTTTGAGGCTTAAGATTTTATTTTAGTTCACAGAATTTACCCATACTGTGAAAATAGCTATTACAAAATAACACATAAATTATGATCCCACATACATCAAACCATATCATATACCTCTTGGTGTACAGACCGTGTGGAGGTGTCTAAAAGATGCTCACCAAAATTGTTACGGCTGTTGCTCCGGATGGTAGGGTTATGGGGGTGATTTTTTTGTCCATCTTATACTTTATCTTGGATAAAAACATTGATTATAAGAAACCCATTTTTTGTATCAAAGAACTCAGAAACAAGCCTCACAAGATCCCAGCACCCTAAGGGTTTCATCCCTGTCATTTCCCCAGTGATAAGCATTAGGGAGAGGAAAACAGTAGACGGCTCTCAGGAAAGCTACTCCTAGACAGGCTTCCTGCCCAAAGAGACCAACAGCGGCTAGTTGTGCAGACTCAAAGACCATGCCATTTCTAGGGTAGGATTTAAGGCAACTCTTTGGACCAGAGTTAAAGCATTAATGAATGTAAGCCTGTCTCTCTACATACTTATTTTTTAAATATTCGTGGCTTCCATGATGTCTATGATGAAGCAAGTATGGGGATTTTCCCAATTTAGACCATTACAGTGACTCATTTCTGGGATTTCCTGAAACTGTTCTGCACATTGGGCAGCTGCACTGGGTGGATGTCAATTTGAAGTTCTTGTAGCAGTGTCTCTGTCTGCAGCAATAGCTCTGTCTGCAGCAGGGAGACAGTGTGTGCCAAGGAGAAGCCTACTAGTGCATTTATTTGTTTGTTTATTTTATTTACTTATTATTCTCAGAGAAAGGGTCTTACTGTCTTGCTCAGGTTAGAGTACAATGATGCAATCATAGCTCACTGCAACTTTGAACTCCTAGATCAAGCCTCCCATAGTGCCAGGATTACAGCCACCATGCCCAGCTGCTCTTATTTATTATTTGCCTTTTTTTTTTTTTTGAAGCATCAGTTACTTTTGCAAAAACAACAAAGCTGTTTTTTAAGGAACAGAGTGGTCAACAGCGTCAGCGTCTGATAAGGATTGAGTTAGGCTCCGTGGATATAGCAACAGGGAGGTTGTGAGTGAGCTAGTCAAGAATAGTATCTGTGTGGTGGTGGCAGGGGTGGCTCTAAGGGGGGGGGGGGTGAGGAAGTGAGTTTAGATAACTATTTCTGGAAGCTTGGCCCTGAAGAGAAGGCAGGAGATAGAACAATGAGTGCCTGAAGGGAGGAATGGGAAGGCAGAAAGAGAAACATATTTTTTGTTTTGATTTGTTTGCGTTTGAAAAGGAGCCAGTAGATAAGAAGTGGATGAGTCAGCCGTGAGAGAGACTGCTTGGTAACAGGGAATCTCTGGCAACGGAGAAGGAAGGAAAACCAAAGCATCTCAGAAGTCAGCCTTAAACAGAATGTCATAACGGCAGGGAGAAGAAAGGGCCATGTGGAGATCAAATGGCAGGCTCCCTCTTCACCGGGAATAGAGATTGAAATAAAGATAGCCTTGCAGGGGCCGATGCCATTATTTGTAAAAGGAGAGTACTGCTTTTACCACGTGGCATTGAACTGGGCGTACTCACTTTGTCCCTGAAGTAGAAAAGCTGTCTGTGATGGAAATGCTCATCCTCTTGGCTGTGGTGGTTTCACGGGCATATGTGCCTGTTAAAACTCACCAAATTTTATCCTTTAAATAGTTCAGTTTACTGTACTTCGATTATATTTCTATAAAGATTGTTGGGTTGAGGGGGTGACTGTTTTGTTGTTTTCTTTTCCTTTTCTTGTCATTTTAAACTTGCATGCTTTGGTCAACAGAGGGCGTTGTTGGGCACAAGATGGGAAAGTGGTTTTCTTGAGTTTCAATTCTCTGGTTGTTTTTCCTGAGCTTTTCTAAGGAAGATCACTTATTCACAGGCATTAAAAGAAGGCAATTAAATAATTATAGGCATGAAAATGTAGGCAAATGGATGTGAAAAGGTCTGCTGAAATACCCCTACGGACTTAGCCAGAGAAAGGATGAGACAGCAGACAAAAGCATTTCTTCACAGTCACAGGGAAGCCATGTATGGTATTCTCTGGTGATAAAGATTGCACCTGCTATCTTCTCGAGAGCAGAGTTTTGTTACTCATTTTTGTAAATATGTCTATGTAAGGTGCATTATTACGTCATGAGTTAACTGGAAAGATGAAGGGAAGAGAATTAAGAAAAGATTCTTAATTCAGCACCTGTAGTTCAATGTTAGGGTGCCGGCCACATAAACTGAGGCTGACAGGTTCAAACCTGGCCCTGGGCCTGCTAAAAACAATGTCAACTACAACAAAAAAAGAGCTGGGTGTTGTGGTGGGCGCCTGTAGTCCCAGCTACTTGGGAAGCTGAGGCAAGAGAATCACTTAAGCCCAAGAGTTTGAGGTTGGTGTGAGCTGTGACGCCACTGCACTCTACAGAGGGTGATATAGTGAGATTCTATGAAAAAAAAAAAAGTGAAAAGGCTCTTGGGTGGCACACTGTCTCATACCTGCAATCCCAGCACTCTGGGAGGCCAAGGGGATGGATTGCTTGAGTTTAGGAGTTTGATAATGGCCTGAGCAAAAATAGGAAAACTAGCCAGGTGTGTTGGTGGGTGCCTGTAGTCCCAGCTACTCAGGAGACTGAGGCAAGAGGATGGGGTGAGCCCAAGAGTTTGAACTGTGATGCCAAAGCACTACCCAGGGCCATAGAGTGAGACTCTGCAGAGGAAGGGAGGGAGGAGCTCTTATACACCACACGAAGACTTTCCTGCAACCTAGGACCTAGTGATGTTGCCAGACCAAGGTGTCCGTGGTCCACTTGTCACTGGAGTCAATCAACACAGAAGCAAATGAGAGATCAACAATTTCACTTTTATTTGCAGAAAAGCCAGCTGATACAGGATTTCCACCCTCCCCCCCCTACTCAGGGCTGGACAGGGACTCCCCATTCTTTAGACCCAGGTGAGCTCAGAAATCAGACTCCCATCTTTAGGCAAAACAGGCTGCCCTTTTCAGGGCACACCCTCTGGGCTCTAGCAAGGTCAAGAACAAAGCAGCCTGAAACATTTTGGGTGCTTCCACCTCGAGCAGGGAGCACACATCCTACTCTCTTCCTGGAGACAAAAACTGCTAACACCTAAAAACTTCGCCCCAGCGGAGGGACTACTTCATTAACTTTGAAAAGTCCTGGCCAAAATGTAATATATACCCCGAGACAAAGGACCCAAGGGGGAAACTTCCAACTTGGCTTTGCCAGAAGCTCTGGTGCTTTTTACTCCTGTATTCCTTTCTGTCTAATCAAACCCTATCTTACCACTGATCTGTGGTCCATGGGTTCATTCTTCAAATCCTCCTGAGACCAAGGACCTACTGAACAAAGAAATTCTGGTAACACAGCAGATTACAGAGAAGGGCAGGGATATCTCCCCCAAAGAACTGCTCTGCCTCGCCTTTCCTTTTGTTACTTTTTATTCTCACAGTAAAAATAAACATCAGCAATGTTATTACTCACCATAGTATAGGTCAAACAGATTCCTCCTCATAGGTTACCAAGTTCCACAAAATCTTCTTAACTTAAAGGGGTCATACCTTTGAAGCATTTTTATTCTAATCTAAATTTATAGTTAGTCAACACTTCACTGGGTGTGCAGAGTGCCCTGGGTCCTTGACCAGTACCATGGAGTCCAGTTCCCCAATTTCTTTATGACAGTAGGCCTTGGAAGTGAGTAAACAATCTCCAGATGTCAGCACTTAGGTTCATCCTACCTTGCCTGGCCCTAGCCAGCTGCGCCCTGCATGAAATGGCCATGCAGGTGAACAGTGGCTGGTAATAGTGAGGCTTCACCCCGATTCACAGAGGGAGATTATTGTTTCCGCTAATTCTTCTGTGTAATGTTTTGAATAATTAATGTCTTTTCTCCAAGTCTCTGTTTTCTCGTCTGCAAAATGCAATTGATAGTCTTTGCCTTGCTTCTCAGAATAAATGTGGAAGATTCCAGAAAACATTGAAAAAGTGAAAAGAGGTGTGAATGTGAGATCTTGATGCAATCGCAACAATTTAGCAACACAAGTGGTAATCCAGGGTTACACTTCCTGGGGCTCTGCCTTTCCCAGATACCTGTGGCCAGTTTTGTGGATTCTAAGGCCCCATCCAAGGCCCCATCTATCATACCTCTCATAACACCGTAAGGTAGATATTAGCTCCATCTTATAGCTGTGTAAAAAAAGGTACAGAGAGGTCGCCATCCTTTAGGTAACAAACTAGTAACGGAAGAGCTGGAATCTGAACCCAGGCTCCAAACTCTAAAGTTAATGTCTTGTCTCCTACATTTCTGTTTTATTTTTTCTTTCTTTTTTTGTTTAAGAGACAAGGTCTTGCTCTGTCACCCTGGGTATCCACTGGTGTCATCACAGCTCACTGCAGCCTCTAAATCCTGGGCTCAAGTGATCCTCCTGCCTCGGTCTCCTGAGAAGCTGGATCTATAAACACAAGCTACCTCTCTAGGCTCTGCTATCTTCAGACACTAGTGTCTCTAATACAGTCATCATGAACCACGTGTGACTATTTACAGTTGAATTAATTAAAATTAAACAGAATAATTTTGCTAGCCACTTTTCAAGTCCTCAGTAACCATGTGTGGCCACTTTGTCAGATGGCGCAGATATAAAACATTTTCGTCATTGCAGACAGTTCTAATGGACAGTGCTTCTAGCACAATACTGTATGCATCAGAAAGATACAGTCAGGGTGGCACCTGTGGCTCAAGGAGTAGGGCACTGGCCCCCTAAGCCGGAGGTGTCAGGTTCAACCCAGCCCTGGCCAAAAACTGCAGGAAAAAAAAAAAGAAAGGAAGAAAGATACAGTCAGACAGGTGAAAATTGTTTTGCCTGATTCTGCCTCTCTTTGATCTTTGCCATCTAATTCTGAATATTCTCTCCAGTCCCCCTTAGTATTCCACCTAAGCACATGCCTGGAGCTGGTGTGCTGGCTCTGCAGGACACACAGCACACAGGACAGTCACTGGGAGTTCAACGACAAAGATTGATGCCGGCGCTTTGCCCAAGCCCAGGAGACAGCAGCTGAGAAGCCATCTGTAGCAACAGCACCGGGGTGGGGAGTGAACACTCACTTTCTGTAAATCTGCTGTTTGTTCACCAGATCAGCCATAAGTGGACAGAGGCAGGAAGGACAAAGGGAAGAAGAAAGAAGCAAAATAAGGGCATGAGCGCAGTGATGCTAGAGAACCAAAAACTTGGTGATTAAGTTATCTTCTCATTCCTCCAGGCACAAAAGTTTATCCTTTAAAACCATGAAGGAAAGAGACTTCATTTGGCATTATTGCAGCAGGTGGAATCCAGTATTCACTCACACTCTTTTTTTCACCATCGGTAGAGTGCTGTGGCATCACAGCTCACAGCAACCTCCAACTCCTGGGTTTAGGCAATTCTCTTGCCTCAGCCTCCCAAGCAGCTGGGACTACAGGCGCCCGCCACAACGCCCGGCTATTTTTTTGTTGCAGTTTGGCCGGGGCTGGGTTTGAACCCACCACCTTCGGCATATGGGGCTGGTGCCCTACTCACTGAGCCACAGGCGCCGCCCAATCACTCACACTCTTAAAGCACTCACCAAAAACGAATTTATATGATCTGGATCATATGTTAAAATTACGTCATCCTGATGATGAAGATCCTATTCGTGTTGAAATGACATGTCACGATAAAAAAAGTCACGGATGACCTTTCTTCTTACCCAGTCTTGTGAGTGGCAACTTCGCTGTCCTGGCTGTTTAGAAGCTCCCATTTTTATACTCACCCTTCTCTAAGAGTCTTTATGCCCGTGGAAGAAGTATTTGGGACCCATGCAGCTTTTGGCACTCTTGCTGACATCTAGACCACAAATTGTCCACTACATCTAAATGCAACAACAGTTTTACCCACATTGCTTTTCTGGCTAAGTTTCTCCAGCTCTTTGTGTAATTTAGGAAGTAGCATCTTCAGAACATTATAAAATACCCCTTAAGTAATTTAGAGGTGCTCTTTTGCAAGGCCCTGCCTCACTCATGTGAGTATCATTTTAAAATACTGCCTCTGGATTCCTGGTCTTTAGTTTGAAATTTTTGCAGCTGCTTCAGCTCTTCCTTCTCAGAGAGATCCTTATGGCCTTGCTCCAAACAACACTACACGCCTTCCTTTGGGTATCCAGTTTTGTTTTGGTTTTCTACAACTGAGCTAGCAACTCTCTGAATTGCTGTTTGCAGAGCTCACTGGGAGGAAAACAGGAATGGCCCCTGTGGCACTATACACAGGGCCAAGGAGCTTGGAAACTGCTTGGAGAAGCAGCTGAGTGAGAAGTCAATCCCACCCTATGGGAACACAAATGACACTGAAAACTGCGGTTATAGTTTCTCAGGGGCCTGGCACTTTGCTCTCTTGTCCCAATGACTCACATGATAATTTTCCAGGTCTTCAAACTGGGTCAACCGCTTTGTTTGTCCAGAGAGCTCCCCTGGGAGGTCATTGTAAAGAAAGCAGGCTTAATGGGGATGTTTGGCCAGGTGATTCTTTTTGCTGGCTCTTAGCCTATGGCAATACTGCCAGTATTCAGGCCAAGAGTTTGGGGACTTGAAAGCTGCAGGGCATCTGGGCTAAGCCAGTATACATCAGTGTTATTAGTTGTAAATCACATTGCTAATGATGACTATCTCCATTAGACAACAGACAATGTGGGACAACCCTACACAAAGATATCCACTCCCTACAGATAAAGACAGTAAGCTTGTGTTGCAAATGTAGCCACAGAAGCTTCCATTACCTCTGTGAGTGGGACCTGATCCATTTCTTTATTTCTTAAGTGATGGAGTCAGTTTGGATCAGTATTTCTCAAATTTGAGAAATCACAGACCCCAAGAACCTATCTGATGACTTGCAGACCCTAGATTTTATAACTTGGAATTTAAAGTTTCTCATAGAAGCATTATTTGTAATGTCCAGAAAGTGGAAACAAACCAATGTCCGTCAATTGATGAGTGAATAAACAAGAGGTGCAAAGGCCATAATAAAGAACAAAGTGCTGATTCATGCTGTGAGATGGATGAATCCTGAAAACATGCTAAATAAAAGAAACCAGGCAGAAAAGGCCACATAATCATGTGATGCCATTTATACGAAATGTCCAGAACAGGCAAACCCAAAAGATGGGACGTGTTTTAGTGGTTGCCTGGGGAGAGGGGGAAATAGGCAGTGACTTGTTAACAGGGATTTTGGGGGTGGTGGTGAAAATCTTCTGGAATTATATAATGATGAAGATTGTTCAGTTTTGTGAACATACTAAAAAAAATCACTGAACTGTACACTTTAAAGGGATGGATTTTATGGCATATGAATTACATTTGAATAAAACAAATTACATGATATTATTTTAGTTGATTACTGGGTAGGAGGATATTGTAAATACCGTATATACTCGAGTATAAGCCGAGTTTTTTCCTGCCCAAAATTTGTGCCGAAAAACCCGAACTCGGCACAAATTTTGTGCTGGAAAAAGCTCGGCTTATACTCGAGTATATACGGTACTCCATGTGGAGCTGTGAATTCTTATGTCAAAAATCCATTTATAAAGTGGCTAGCCAGATGATCCAGAAGATATTTATGTTAATTATGAATATTCTTGGAAAGAAATTCAAACTTAACCAAAATAAATATTTTATTTTTTTATTTTTTTTGGACAGAGTCTCCCTATGTTACCCTTGGTAGAGTTCCATTGCATCACAGCTCACAGCAACCTCAAACTCCTGGGCTAAAGTGATTCTCTTGCCTCAGCCTCCCTTATAGCTGGAACTATAGGCACCCACCACAATGCCCATCTATATATTTTTGTTATTGTTAAATCATAGCTGTGTACATTAGTGCAATCAAGGGGTACAATGTGCTGGTTTCATATATAATCTGAAATATTCTCATCAAACTGTTCAATGTAGCCTTCATGGCATTTTCTTAGTTATTGTATGTAGACATTTGTATTATGCATTTAGTAAGTTTCACCTGTACGCATTCTAAGACACACCATAGGTGGAGCCCCACCCATTACCCTCCCTCTACCCTAACCTCCACCCTCCCTTCCCCTCCCTTGGCCCTTTCCCCATATTCTTGTGCTAGAGTTGGGTTACAGCCTTCATATGAAAGCTATAAATTAGCTTCATAGTAGGGCTGAGTACATTGGATACTTTTTCTTCCATTCTTGAGATACTTTACTATGAAGAATATGTTCCAACTCCATGCATGAAAGAGGTAAAGTCTCCATCTTTCTTTAAGGCTGCATAATATTCCATGGTATACATGTACCATAGTTTGCTAGTCCATTTGTGGGTCGATGGGCACTTGGGCTTATTCCATGACTGAGCAATTATGAATTGGGCTGCAATAAACATTCTGGTACAGATGTCTTTGTTAT